>LD346637.1:82545-110045 GCA_001465055.1 Ptychodera flava
TTCTAATTTTTAAACTTTCAACCCGTAATAAACGTGTAAAATTATTTTGTATACTTCCTTTTTTAGAAAAAACATGCTTTCAGCAATTGTAGGCCGGAAATGTTTTTTCACTTAGTGTGAAATTCGTTACACCAAAATCCGTGTACTTTTGCCGGACAGTGAAGCAATAGTAAATTTAATATAGCCATTGTAAAGAAAAAAACACAAAAGACTGTTAATTGTTTCACAGTATTGTAAAATTTCTGTGATGCTGAGTTTTTGAACACTTGAAGGAGATCTTTGTTAACACATAGTGTTCAGGTTTAGAACATCATTGTTAATATTATGAACACTAGTGTTAACAATATGAACACTAGCCGTTCAAATTTGAACACCGACATGTACATTTTGAACGCGTAAAGACGCGTCTAGCGTCCGCTATTTTTACAGTGTACCTACCTATACCTACCTACCTAAGCACGTACATACCTACCTACACACCTTCATACCTACATACTTACATACATACATACATACATATATACATACATACATGCATGCATGCATGCATGCATGCATGCATGCATACATACATACATACGTACATACATACATACATACATACATACATACATACATACATACATACATACATACATACATACATACATACATACATACATACATACATGATCATGCTTTTTAAACATTCATATTTTCCGAAATTCCGCATCAAAAATCGATTCTAGATCATCTCTGCATCATATCATCCCTCAACCCAGGTTCATTATTAATAACACGTAAATGGGGTGAAGTTCACGTTAATAGAATGTCGGATAATGTTAGATCAAAATTTAATCGAGATCAAAAATTTTATTTTATTTTTTCCAGCTAAATATGTTTCACGACAAAATGTCATTCGGCTTTATTTTGCGGATATTATTTCTGCTCACGCTGTCACAACTCTGTGGAATCCATGCTGACATATCTGAACAAAACGAACGCCGGGGAGGTCAGTAGAAAATAATGTTAACGCATTCTGTATGGCTGTACGTTAAAAAAACACAGAGCTGTCTTCCGTTGTTATGAATACGTGTGTATGTTCGGTACTAGTTAGAACGTTGTTAAAGCACGTGTACTTGCCTTATGGCGAACCAAGTTCTGTATCTTCGTTGGATGACATGCTAAATTTGTAACGATGTAAGTGTAGACATTGCGTGAAGATCGAGATTCGACTTAATACCAGACCTGTCCTCTGAAAGTCTGTCCAAGAATATTCTCAACTGAAAAGGCCAGTGAAAAAGTCTATAAAGTATATTTAATAAGAGCTTTAAGGAAACTACATGCAGCTTGCCCTACAATGGGTGGATTTTCGTCGACCTAAAGATGTAAGTCTTTAGTTATCACATACTTGTCCTTGTAATTTTTCAGGAGCCAAACGACTACCTGTGGATTGTTATGACATCCTTACAAACAGGAAGAACTCTGTAAGTGGAGTATACACCATTCAACCTGATGACCAAGGATCACCATTTAAGGTCTTCTGTGACATGGATACAGACCACGGTGGATGGACGGTACGTCGGAGGGCGCAAGCGCAAACAAACTGCCAGTCAAAACTCACATATATCGCAATAATGTTTGTAATATGTGGTTAGCAGTATCGTTATCCTGTGCTGTGGATCATGTGTCTAAAAACTATGACATATTTCTGAAAGTGGCTGTGACCGAAGTGTTCTTGATTAAAAATTCATGCATTATTTTACAATGGTCTCTTCGAGAAGTTGTTTTGTTTATCGCAGAGAGTAAGTCAATTTAGTTAACAGGAAAATACATTGTCATTGACAAATTAACCAGAGTTGTAATTTTTAGTTACCTGGCTTCTGATGTGTAAATATGAATATGCTCCATGCAAAAATGTGAAATAAAGTATGACGTTATGTAAACAATTAGGTATGGAAACATCACCATCATAGGAGTTCAAGTAAAACCGTACTCTGTCTAACTTTAGTTTTGTAACCATTGAATTAACATGTCAAGAAAATTCCAGTGGGTTGAGATGGACCATCCACTTAAGTGTAATAGTAACGATGCGATTATCCCGGAAAGGACTAAAATTCTTTTTTCTTAACGATTAGGTATTTCAAAGAAGACGAGATGGCAGTCTGGATTTCTATCGGTATTGGAATGACTACAAGAACGGGTTTGGTTTCCCCACTGCCGAGTTCTGGCTTGGAAACGACAGACTGTACACACTGACAAATCAACGACGTTATGAACTTCGCATTGACCTTGAAGACTTCGATAACGAAACCAGATATGCTAAGTACGACAACTTTATAATCGGTGACGAATTCAGTAAATATAAATTAACTCTGGGCGAGTATTCTGGAACTGCAGGCAAGTACATACAATTTGCTGTTGTATATGCTTTCAGATTTCAGAACAAAAAACAATGAATAATTACTTCCTTGTTTACACATTATAGGCTTCGATTGCAGTAAATGGCACACGATCTTCCCGTTACACACAATGTAAATATAAAGGTATAAATTAGAACATTTACCGCCTAGCAAAAGGGACTTTTCTTGCAGATTACAAGAAATGGCGATTTATTATTCGGTGAGAAAATGAATACTTGTCAATTTCATGACAGGAGACGGCCTCGAACTTCACAATGGCAAACCCTTTTCAACGAGGGACCGGGATAATGACGACAGTTCTGAAAATTGCGCTGCATTATTCACTGGTGCGTGGTGGTATTTCTCGTGTCATTATGCCAATCTCAATGGTCAATACCTTGGCGGCGTGACGGAATCTTACGCCAAAGGCGTTGTCTGGTATCAATGGAAAGATCATTCTTATTCCCTGAAGACCAGCGAGATGAAGATAAGACCAATTTTAATAAAGCATAAAGAGTGAAAGTTGAGGTGAAAAGTTTATTGGCTACTATCAAAAGAACGGTACTGAGTAAAGTTGAGCCACTTTGAATGAATAATTTGAAATAAAGCATCGAATGCATCATCAATGCAAAAATGGCCTGTCATTTATTCTTTACTCCCAGTTAAAACTATTTATTGCAAAACAATTCAGACCATCAAAACACTGATTGCGTTGGGGCCAAAACTCCCTCAACTTGATCAAAGTTTGGAAGTGCGAAAATCCAACGACGACTCTCATGATCTGAACCTCTGCCAAGCATAATCAATCGCTAAAGTGGATTGTCTGAAGTTTAAACCCTTCATAGGTCTTTGAACGGTTAATACTTTTAAAGCCTCACTAGCTGTATCTTTTAGCACCATTTTTATGATTTTATTGTCAAGTTAAAATAAATTTTGTAAGAATGTACTAAGTTTAGGTGTGTGTATATTCTTATTATTAAGTACCCTCGGGACTGTACACGTAGATGCAATTTTGAACAAGATAAAGATTACACTGCGATTAAACGTTTCAGTGCCCGAACATTAAATCACAGCTCCATATGGAAAAGCAAAAACCGTTGATACTGTGCATATCTGCACTGACTTCTTCACATAAACTGCACAGAATAGTCCAATGTAATGCATAGTTGTGAATGTTTTCAACTGTGGCATTGTATGTTCTGTTTCTTTTAAAGCATTACCAATGTTTGAAAATGGCGGGAAATCAGAATGACCATTAAAATATGAATTTACTTGTCAAATGTTTCACAAATGAATGGTTTCCTAATGCAGTAAAAGCCCATATCCCTTCACAGGGTAGAATTCATAGAAAACCATGAAAGAATAGGTAGATATTTTGAAGTTAACAAATTTCAAGAGTTACAGGTAGTGGGGCTTTAAACAACGTCTGGTGGGTTATTGACAATCGTGTACATACACGGTTGCCGTTTTGTACCTATTGTTTATGGCTTGTCCAAGTTCACCAGTGGCGATCTAAATAAATCTCGACCTCCTTTCTAAGACATAATCGTTTGCTTTCATCATGTGCCTGCGAATTATTATTATCGACGGTCCTTGTTGTTGGAAGCAGTGTAAAAGAAACGATCTTTTACGCGAATTTGACCACACTGGTGAAGACATCGCATAACTTACCAATAAAAGCTGTTTTGAACTAAAGTCTCTATCTTTTCCTGCTTACAATATTCCTCAACGGTCACTGTTAACTGCAACTTGAAAGTTAATAAGTATCGTATCCAGTCACTCTAGGACTGCAGACCGGCAAGAGCCGGAGGGTTGGGGATTATGGTAATGTGGGATTATCTAAAAAGGAAGTTATCCATTCTTCATAAGTGACTGACGCGATGAATAATTTTTGAATGGGAACTTGGAAATAATTCATCATCAGAAAAAAAAAACTTTGACCTGATGACCAATTTCTGTCACTGCTTGAAGAGACCACATCAAAGGTCATATCAAAACTCATTAACCGTTCTGGTTTTGTAAATATATAAATAGTGAATTGTATTGTAAAATTCTCTTTTTATTTTGCATTGAGCTTGTCCACATAATACACTATTGTAAATTAAGATAGTGGGTTATTGTATACATAAATGCTTCAGGGTCATATGGTTATACACAGTCCCTCCATCACTCTAGGTTATGCTAGTAACATTGACAAGGGGATTTTTCTGGACTTCAAAGTCCTCTAAAAATTGTGTCCCTCCCTTTACGTTATTGTTTCAGATTGTTCTAAGCTAAATATCAGCTATTGCTCCCCTTCGTAACACGCACACCTATTAAATTTCAAAGAAAACGACCCAAGTCCGTTGATTGCCCACCCTCATTCAGATTAATAGCTGGTATCACAGCTCCTCCACCCACTTGATCGAATTTTATTGCTACAAAGAGGTAAACTCTATGACGCAGAAACGATGAACTACGCAAGGAAATGAACTACGCAAGGAAATGGCAATTAATTGGAAGCAACTTGAGAACACTGATACAAAGAACGCTTCTAGTATGTTTACAACTAAACTGAGAAATTCGACACAAAAGTACATCCAAATAAAGAATAACGGACCCCTTAAGGGAAAGACACTGCTAAAAAGTAACACTATACAACATATTAAGAGGAAACACAAGCTTCAGAGAAAATATATCCAGGGACCCTGCAAAGATGAAATAAACTAAAACACATTGTGAACAAACATAGAAAAGCTAGAGAGAAATATATCGTAGCTTGTGCAAAGTCTAACTGCAAAACTTTTTGGAAATATGTGAACTCAAAACGGAAAGCTAAATCAGGAAGTGCTGAACTACATGTGATTGAGGATGGGAAACAGATAATTGGTACTAAGACAGTGACAAATTAAAGCTGACATACTGGCGAACTTCTTCAGCAGCGTCTTCACCGTTGAAGATGACAGTACTCCACCATCGGTTGATAGTGCATTAACATATGACGAAGCTTCAAGTAACACTCTGTTCTCACCACTGGAAGCATAGGAAACTCCTATTAACTATCGATGTAACAATGTCCCCGGGCCATGGTGGTATTCATCCTAAAGTTCTACGGGAATTGGCAGAGGTCATTGACTTACCACTATTTATAATCTTCAACAAATCATTTGTATCTGGTAAAGTACCAAGAAGATGGAAAAAAGCCCAAATCTTGGCAATATACAAGAAAGGGAACAAGAAGTCACCCTCAAATTGCCGTCCCGTCAGTCTACCAAGTATTGTATGCGAGACAACGTAGACATCAGTGGACAGAGCTCTTTCCCAATACCCTGCTCTTCTTCCAAATTAAGTATATACAGTGAACTGTGTCTCGGAAACAATTAAAATTAAGAGGTTATTCATGAAATTAAGCCGCTGCAAATTTCATTAGTTACGACATCTTCATCATCTTCACCAGAGTATAACTCTGGTCGTCATATGCCACCATCACTGCTCTGTACAGTTTCAAAATTATTTAAAATCCTCATTCCTATTCCCCTTCTTTTCTGTTCTGTGCTGAGTAGAACAGGAAGTTTTCTCCCTTTTTGGCCTTGGTCGGCAGGATTCCAACCACATATTCTCTTAATTCTGTACTAAAATTGCCTTGTGCTTACTCTGGGGCGTCACTTTGAAGGTTAGCTCTGCAGGGCAGGGCTGTGTGTTGCCGGCGTTATACGGCCTCCCATCGTATAACGCCGGTAACACACAGCCCTGCCATGCAGAGCTATTTGAGGGTAAACTTTGCTTTCTCATATGGATTAATTCTTTCCATATTGAACGCCCTCATGCAACCAAAATTGCCAGAACAGCTCGTGTGCATGATGCGAGGACATTATGCACAGGAGTGTTGGGAGTTGCTTGACAATCGTCGTGCTCCACCTACATGTATTCAAGTAACAAGGTCATGAACATGCACCAGTGTCGAATTCGGTCAATGTACGGATGCATCGCTGATTCACAAAACAGTTAGATAATCTTGAATTGACGGAAGTACGGCAGTGTAAAGTTCGACGGATCACGTCAAAAATTCCTGATTTACCGATATAGTTGTGATGAATCACTTTTACATCGCCCTTTAACACCCCAGTACTCTTGCATTTTTCTCCGACGGAAGGGACAGCCGTGTCGATATCAGTTTAAATGCCTTTTACCAGAAAGAGAATGGTGTACAACGCTGACATATATATTTTCCCCGATTAAGAGATAACAAGTATGATCATTTAAACAAATTGTTTCTTTCATAGATTGCTATGGACACGTTAAAACCAATTGCAGCGTGACACACTGGATATCATGATATGACAAGAGATATGAAATTAAAATTAACTTATTGACCACATTTTGATCAATCTCATTAAAATAAGATGTAGAGATGGCAGCATTTCCACTTTTGCTTGTTCTTTGCTGATAGGTACCTCACTACATCTGACCCACTCCTATAAAAGATATCGTTCAAATCTTGTGCTTTGCAGGAGCCAATCAGGCTGCATTTTTCAATACATTGCTGCAATCCATAACAAGCGGCAGTTGTAAACCTTTCTCCAGTTGGTCAGTTGTGAGAATTTTCATAGGCAATGTTTGTTATCGCTCAACGGAATTGTTCTAATGAAATTGGTGAAGATGTCTTGTCGGAAAATTTTTAAATGTATTTTTTGCACTACTTGAAGGCCATTCTGCTGATTGCACGACTCTGTACCAGTTTCTGTATGACTGCGTAATAAGCTTATATACCACCCTGCTTTCTATCTCTTCTCGCCAAATTCGACGACATATCTCGTGGACTCCAAATTTGAATTCACTTTATCTAAATGTGAAAGAAACAATGTGATGACGTAAGTGGTTTCTATATTTTGAATTTCTGAGAGATGGGTGTGTATAAAAACTACAAATGGAATCATATAGATAGCTGAAAAATGAGGAATGGGCCGTGATATTATAAAATTTGTCTTTTTTCACCACTCACTTGTGTGTCAGGTATTGGTTTTATCTTGGTTAAGGCAGTCAACGGTCTGGGATACCACTAATGGTGAAGCTAAACAATTATAATCGAATAGTAAAAGTCCAGTGTTCGTCAACCCAGCATCTGCTCGATAATCAATTGTAAATAGTACATCTTGTGTCTGTCAAGCGTGTATGAAGTTTATTGACAATAATGACCCGTTGGCCTCCTATGGTCAGATGAAATTTGCCCGATGTTGGATCTAGGACATGTAAAGTATGTCGCCGTCCGTGCTAAATTAATTCATGTTCGTTTTTAAGAATTATCTCCACTTCGCTTACCGCATTTAAAAATAATTAAAGGTAAATCATATACCCGGTATGTAAACTGTCTGATTTATCCGCGTGAATAGTCAACCTAGCAATGGAAAAATTTTATAATTCAAAATGTAAGCTGAGATATTTATGTGCTCCATCCATTCTAAAAAGGGAACAAGGTGCTGTAAAATTAGTGAAGGACATATAGACAAATTTAAGAAACGAAAAGCTTTATTATATGGTAGTTCGCGCCTCGAAAGTAAAGGACTTAAACTTTTACTCACAATTTTCTTGAGGAATCTTTCAACCATTGTCTTTCAAAATAAAGAATAAAAATTGGGAGTCACAGTGCAAATTTTGGTACTGGGGAAACAAATAACTCGAAATGTACGATATTTAAAATTCAAAATGGCCACCATACCTGTGTTAACTCTATGGAGCAAAAAAAACTTCGAATTTCGAAAAACTCAGTCGGTGAAACAGTTTTCTTACACCAAGAGCTTTAAAATGCATCCCACAAATGGTATATCAGAAAAGAATTGCAAACGTTTGAGAGTCCAACTTTGTGTCCCCGGGGCGCGTTCTGCCTTAAAAACATCGTGTGCATTACAATAACGGCATAAAATCGCAATGAGGATGTCCGTCAGATATCTTATCCGTACGGCGATTGCAAGATGTAAAGCTCTAAGAGACAAAATAAAAATTAAAGAGGCAGGCGAGAAAATGCTCTGAGATTGAGTACATCATCTCCTCAAATTTTAGATACGCTTGGTAAAATCTCGGTAATGTGTATGGTAAAATTATTCAATTAATCTTAACCTTAATTTAAAAAAAATTGGTCTAGAATACTGTATAGGCTAGCCTTTTAAAACAAATACGCACGGCCTCATCTACGTTTATGTATAAACCAACGTGTGGCCACGCTGAAAACAACGGTGAAGCAGTCTTCACTTTCAAGCCATCAATTAAATTCTATGCTCTGGTTTTCTCATTTCGCCTGATTAAATTTCATTTAATACTTTCATTTACATTTGTACAACTCGCAATTGTTTCCTAAGAACGGGGTTTGCTCAAACTGAAATTAATTTGTTTGGGTGACATGAGTGGTTAATTTTTCTTCTTGGTTTTTAAGTGAAGTGCCAACACTAATGTAATATAATGCCCGCTGTTGAACTAGCGACACAATACAGATACAGGCGTGTTAGAGTCCTACAACTTACGATACAAGGTGCAGGATATATGTTACAATCTTTGTATGTGTGGAAATGGGCCTACTGTGTGAACTATTATCTTTCTTATTTTCATTATATATAATAACTTAAATTCATCCATCCATCCATCAAAAGAACCATAGATAGATAGATAGATAGATAGATAGATAGATAGATAGATAGATAGATAGATAGATAGATAGATAGAGAGAGAGATAGATAGAGAGAGAGATAGATAGATAGATAGATAGATAGATAGATAGATAGATAGATAGATAGATAGATAGATAGATACATACATAGATACATACATAGATACATACATAGATACATAGATACATAGATACATACATACATAGATACATAGATACATACATACATACATACATACATACATACATACATAGATACATACATACATAGATACATACATACATACATACATACATACATACATACATACATACATACATACATACATACATACATACATACATGATCAAGCTTTCATATCATCCGAAATTCTACATCAAAAATCGATTCTAGATTATCTCTGCATCATATCATCTGAATTGTGATCGTTCAACACGAGTTCATTGCCAATAACACGTAAATGGGGTGAAGTTCACGTTAATGAAATGTCTGATTATGTCACATCAAATAGTTGAGAGTGATCTATCATTTTATTTTCCAGCTAAATACAGTTCACGCCAAAATGTCGTACGGATTTATTTTGTGGACAATTTTTGCTCACGCTGTCACAAGTCTGTGGAATCCATGCTGACATATCTGAACAAAATTAACGCAGGGGAGGTCAGTAGAAAATAACGCTGATGTATTGTTTACGTTCAAAAACATAACTATTTCCCCTTGTTATGAACGTATATGTTTATGTTCGGCATTAAGAACGTTGTGCACTTGCTTCATGGCGAATCAAGTTCTGTATCTGCACTTTATAAGATGATACGCTAAATTAGTTACCATCTACAGGATTTGAATATCGAGGATTAGGCGCTCTTTCATCTGAAAGTCTGTCCAAAATATAAGGCTGGCGAAAAAGTCTACAAATAATATTGAAATGAGAGGTGGAAGAAAAATAAATATACAGTCAACCTTAAATATTTTAGTCTTGAATTATCATCACTTACTTGTCCTTGTAATTTTCCAGGAGCGAAACGACTGCCAGTGGATTGTTACGACATTCTTACAAAAAAGAAGAACTCTATAAGCAGAGTGTTCACCATTCAACCTGATAGAATGATTACAAAAGACCCTGGGGCGAGAGTCTCTACTGTTGTCACCAACGAGATTATAGCACTGAGCAGAACATTCCTTTGCGGCTTACTATCTCGAGAAATGTTTCCAACAAAGCAAAGAAAAGTACCCGAAGGATAGAGAATTCTTACTATGGTTTGTGCGTTTAGTGAAAAAAGCGTACCTTTTGAAGGCGTAGGAAGTTTTACTGTATGAATACTGAGTATTGGCCAAGGGTGCCACACTTGCTGGTGATATACAGGTTTCAAGTTGACCCTAATCTTTTGGAAAGCGTTCTTCAAGAATAAGCGGCTAGACTCTATGGCAGGAAAATATTGTAAACCCCTGCCGACCCTATACACAATGATGGCCCCTGAGAAGAAATTGACGCGAGCCATTGCAAATTTTGCAAATTTTGATATTTTTTCCTTTGATACAGTTGTAATAATCAATATTTGGCTGGATATCATAGTTTATGATACACTATAACACGATATTTTACGAACTCTATAAATCTGGACTGAAATTCTGTTGTCAGCGACAACTAAACAGTAGCAATTACCGCGGCATACCAGTAGTACATTCACTTCGGTCGGATTGACAGAGACATCAGTGGACAGAGCTTTTTCCCTATACCCTTCTCTTCTTCAAATTCTAGTGTATACAGGGTACTATGTCTCGGAAGCCATTAAAAAGTTATTCATGCACTTGTGCTACTGTAAATTTCACTGGTTACGATATCTTCATTCATCTTCACCAGAGTATAACTCTGGTTGTGATATTCCACCATCTCTGTTCTGTACGGTTTCAAAACAATTTAAAATCCTTTTCTCTATTCCCCTTTTTATGTTCTTTCCTAGGTAGAACATGAAGTTTTTTGTCTTGTTGCCCTTGGTCGGTAGGATTCAAACTACATTTGCATATACTAAAATGAAATAGCCTCTTGGGCTTACTCCTGGGGCTCACTTTTAAGAAAAACTTTGCTTTCTCACACAGCTTCATTCTTCTGTAAAGAAAAGTACATTTTGAACACCGTCATGCGCGACTTAAATTGCCAGAACAGCTCATGCGGGTAATGGGGGACTTTATGCACAGGAGTGTTTAGGAGTTGCTTGACGGTAGTCGTGCCTCACCTACATGTATTCAGGTAACAAAGCTATCAACATGCGCCAGTGTCTATAACTCGGCAAATTTGCCGATGCGTCGTTGATTCACATGATAGCTAGATAATCTTGAATTGACAGAAATATAGCAGCCGAGATTTCGGCGGATTATGTCAAAAATTTCCGATATAGTTGTAATTAATCACTTTTATGTCCCCCTTGAACATCCCAGTACTCTTATATTGTTTTTTCTCCAATGGAGGAGACCGGAATTTTTATAGGTAAGTTTTGTTATTCGGGATTGGAATTATTTGAACTACTTTAAGCCATTTTGCCGATTGCATGGCACTGTACCAGTTTCTGTACTATCTCTTATCGCCAAAGTCGATGATGTATCTAGTTCACTCCAGATATTTTATTTATTCGAAATGTGAAAGAACAATGTGACGACGTTAATGGATTGTGTATTTTGAATTTCTGAGACATGGATATATATATAAAAACTACAAATTGAACCACATGGATATTTGAAAAAAACCCAAATGAGGTGAATAGACCATAGCATATCAGTCAAGAAGACTTTTTACCACTCACTTGTGTATCAGCTATTGACTTCGTCTTGGTTAAGGCAGTCAGCGGGTTGGGATACCACTGGTGATGAGGCTAAACTTTCAACATTGCAATCAAATGGAAAAATTCCAGTGTTCGTCAACACAGCATCTGCCCGATAATCATTGGTAAATCGTACATCTTGTGTCTGTCAAGCATGAGTACAAAATTTTGCGACACCAATGACCCGTTTTTATCTTTCAGGTCACCAAAGTTTCCATGATAAGTACACCACTGTCATTTCATATCTGTTGGCCTCCTACGGTCAGTTAAAATTTGCCAGGTATTTGATCTAGGACATGTAAAGTATGACGGCGTTCGTGCTAAATTAATTTTCGTGTGGCGTTGTTGAAGTCCAAGTTATTCATGTTCGTTTTTAAGAATTATCTCCACTTCGCTTACCGCATTTAAAAATAATTAAAGGTAAACAATACACTCAGTATGTAAACTGTCTGATTTATGCGCGTGAATAGTCAACCCAGCAGTGGAAAAATTCTATAATTCAAAATATAAGCTGTGAAATTTATGTGCTCCGTCCATTTTAGAAAAAGGAAACAAGGTGCTGTAAAATTAGCGAAGGACATACGGACAAAATGAAGAAACGAAAAGCTTTAAAAACATCGTGTGTATTACAATAGCAGCATAAAATCGCAATGAGGATGTCCGTCAGATATCTTATCGGTTGAAGGCGATTGCACGATGTAAAGCTCTAAGAGACAAACTAAAAATTAAAGAGGGTTAAAAGCAGGCGAGAAAATGCTCTGAGATAGGGTACATCATCTCCTCAAATTTGAAATACACTGGGTAAAATCTTGGTAATGTGGTTGGTAAAATTATTCAATAAATCTTGGCCCTAAGTAAAAAACATAGTGGTCTAGAATCCTGTAGTCAACTTACGGCCTAATATCCACGTTTGTATAAAAACTAATGTGTGGCCGCGCGGCAAACAACCGTGAAGCACTCATCACTTGCAAGCTATCAATTCTATCGTCTGTTTTTCTCATTTCGCTTGATTAACTTTCAGATATATTTGTACAACTCACGTTGAGCCCTATGAAAAAGGTTTGCTCAAACTGAAATTAGTTGTCTTAAGTGACATGTGGCTAATTTTCCTAATTCATGTTTAAATAAAGTGCCAACACAAATGTAATATAAAGTCCGCTCTTGAATTAGAAACACAACACAGATACAGGCGTGTTAGCGTCTTACAACTTATAATACAAGGTACAGTATTTAGGGTATGTTACAATTTTTGTATGTGTGGAAATGGCCCCGTTCTGATTTTTAACATATTCATCCATCCATCCATCCATCCATCCATCGATAGATAGATAGATAGATAGATAGATAGATAGATAGATAGATAGATAGATAGATAGATAGATAGATAGATAGATAGATAGATAGATATGAATGCATGCATGCATACACATAAATACGCACACATACATACATACATACATACATACATACATACATACATACATACATACATACATACATACATACATACATACATACATACATACATACATACATACATGATCACGCTTTTTAAACATTCATATTTTCCGAAATTCCGCATCCAAAACCGATTCTAGATTATCTCTGCATCATATCATCTGAAAATTGGTCGCTCAGCACTAAGTGATTATTAATAACACGTATAAATATGATGAAGTTCACGTTAATAAAATGGCTGATTTTCTTTTCCAGCTACATCCGGTTCACAAAAAAATGTCATTCGATTTTATTTTGTGGACATTATTTCTGCTCACGCTGTCACAACTCTGTGGAATCCATGCTGACATATCTGAAGAAAATGAACGCCGGGAAGGTCAGTAGAAGAATGTATTTTGTCTGAGTGTATGTTAATAAACATAGCTGTCTCTCTGTGTCATGGATACATGTGTAATTTCTGTATTCAGAGCGTTGTTTGTTGTATATTGTACTTGCTGTAGGGCGAATCAACTTCTGTATACTTCATTGGATGACACGCTAAATTTGTAACGATGTACTAGACATTGCCGGACGATCGAGGATTAAGCGCTCTTTAAACATGGCATGTCCTCTGAAATCTGTCCAAGAATAATCTAAACTGAAAAGGGGGCCAAAAAGTCTATAAAGTATATTTAGATTAGAGTTAAGAAAAAACATATATATAGCCAATATTCTGCGGTTGAATTTTCGCCGACTTTAAGATGCAAGTCTTGAATTATCACTGAGGCTTGTCCGTGTAATTTTCCAGGAGGAAAACGCCTACCAGTGGATTGTTATGATATCCTTACAAAAAGGAAGAAGTCTGTAAGTGGAGTGTACACCATTCAACCTGACAGACGAGGAACATCATTCGAAGTCTTCTGTGACATGGATACAGACGACGGTGGATGGACGGTACGTAGGAGGGCGCAATGACTAAAAAACTGCCAATCAAAATCCACGTTTAATGCAACATGGTTAGCAGTGCGGATCATATGTCTTAAAAAGCTATGACATTTTTCTGAAATTGGCTGTGACTGAAGTGTTCCTGATTAAAAAATTCATGCATTTACAACGGTCTCATTGAAAAGTATTTTTGTTGTCTTTCAGGAATGGAGAGTGTGTGTCGATCTTGTTCGACACAGCAAAATATATTGTCATCGACCACGGTTACTCTACTAGAGTGACCGTGCATTGACAAGTTAAGCAAAATACATTGTCATTGACAAATTAACCAGAAAGTTTTGTTACAAATTAACTTCCTATGTGTGAATATGCTCCATGCAATATCGTGAAATACAGTATATTTGACGTTATGTGAACAATTAGGAATGAAAACTTAAAATGAGATACATCGTTATCACATAAGTTCAAGTAAAACCAGATACTAATACTCTGTCTAACTTTAGCTTTGTAACTTTTTGTAAACTAAGATATTACCTACCTATTAACAATTGACAAACAAGTTCGCGTTTCATTTCTTTAAAGTTACTTTGGCCAACTGGCATGCAAACAGCCGAAAGGTTCTAGAACGGCAACAAAGTATTCATTGTCAATGATGGCAATGAGAATTTACACCGTGCACTTGAAACGGCTAAGGAAATTCCAGTGAGATGACCGCTGGACCATTCACTTCAGTTACAAAAACTTGTAATCGTAACGATGCGATGATGGAAATGACTAAAACCATTTTTTCTCAACTATTAGGTATTTCAAAGAAGACGAGATGGCAGTTTGGATTTCTATCGATATTGGAATGACTACAAGAATGGTTTTGGTTTCCCTACTGCCGAGTTCTGGCTTGGAAACGACAGACTGTACACACTGACCAATAAACGACGTTATGAACTTCGAATTGACCTTGAAGACTTTGACAATGAAACCAGATATGCCAAGTACGACAACTTTATCATCGGTGACGAATTCAGTAAATATAAATTAACTCTGGGAGAGTATTCCGGAACTGCAGGTATTACATACATTTTGCTGTTGTATGCTTTGTTATTTCACAACCAAAAGAGTAAATTATTGCTTCCTTGATTACATGTAGTCTTCGCAAGTAAATGTCGCACGATCTTTCAGTTAAACATATAACATAAATATCAAGGTGTTACCCAGGTTACCAAATTAGAACATATACCACCTAGCAAAACGGACTTTTCTTGCCGATCACTATAAATAGCGATTCTCAACGTTATCACATACGGGACCTGTCGCCATGAACGTTTTACACTTAAGCAGTGTTCACAAACACCTTCGGAGGTGTTTGAGGTGGGTAGAATTCAGAAAAGTGTTCTCTTTTCTGAGATCCCTTCTGGCACCGAAAAAAATTCAAGTACCGTCTTCCTACTCATAATAATAATAATGTTTAATTTCCCGCTTCCTACGATGCTCTCCGTCGATATCAGAATGTTGTAGGTAATTTACATCGAGAAGAACTCGAATTTATTCAAATTATATCGAAATAACTATTATGGAACATTTGTTAAGTTATCTTATTTTAGTGAGATTTTCATTAAAATTAATTCATGTGAGACTTCATGTTTATAGGGGGAGGTGTGGATTGGCAGAATTTTGGTTGTGCGTGACAAAATGTAACAATTGGCTGTAAACTGTGAACCGCCTTTAATAAAAACTCTATACAACAAAATTATGAATATGCAACACCATTCTGTAGATAACAGCGCAAATGTTGTGTGAAGGTGCAGTTTCAATGTTTGAACTATGTCTGAAGCTACGTCCCCCCAATAAAGGTATGGACCGTTTTGATGCTAAATTAATTGTATCTAAAAATGAGTTGCAGTAAATAGACCAGTATGCGTGCAGCTCACAAGTCAGTATAAAATATGAAGGGGCAATTGACACCCGGTGGTGTCCCTCCAAGGATGGCTGCGGGTAGCCATGATCATAGAGATACCTTTTTTCGAGCCTTATTCGCTATAAAAATTGAATGATAAATAGTAGGCATAATTGTCATAACCAGAAATGCGTAAACTATTGTTCTGTTCATTTTCATTTTAAAACTGATGCAGTTCTAGTCATTGAAAGTTCGATTCATAACTATCTAATACATTTATTTCTATTGTGTCGTAGTTCTTGGGTCTCGTTGTGTACACGTTTCGTTCAATTTTGTTGTTATTGTAAAAATTCAGTACAATTAAACCTTAAGCAAAATATAGCCATAACTGTTCACTTTGAAATTTGACCCTCCCCCACCACAGCAGTCTGTGAAATTCAGTTTTTGTATGTTTCGAATCAATAAATTTGCCTTCGCTAAGATAAAGAGATGTTGCAATGCCAATAGTATGAATTGTCAATGCGAGTTTGAATGTTTGGAAGTGCGACGACAGGATCATGTGTGATTAATTTAGTGTGAATGGAAATTGTTTCAGAGACGCTATACGCCGTTTATTCGACGAGCAAATAAATACGCCTCATTTTCATTACAGAAGACGATCTCGAAGTTCACAATGGCAAACCCTTTTCAACAAGGGACCGGGATAATGACGACAGTTCTTCAAATTGCGCTGCATTATACACTGGTGCGTGGTGGTATGAAGCCTGTCACAATTCCAATTTGAATGGTCAATACCTTGGTGGCGTGACGGCATCTTACGCCAAAGGCGTCGTTTGGTGCCAATGGAAGGGTTATTATTATTCCCTGAAGACCAGCGAGATGAAGATCAGACCGATTTTAAGAAAGTAAAGAGCGAAAGTTGAAGTGAAAAGAAATTTATCGCCTAATATTAAGAGAACAGTAATGAGTTAATTTGCATTCTTTGATTCAAGACAAGGCCACTTTGAATTTGAAATAAAGCATTTAACTCATCATCCGCACAAAAATGGCTCTTTTTTTATTCTTTTCTCCTGGTAACAGTCAAACCTATTCTTTCAAAACAATTCGACTCGTCAAAAAGTCAATTGAGTTTTACCATGAACTCCCGCTCAACTAAATCAAAGTTTTGAAGTAAGTTCGAAAATCAAGGACGAAATCATGATCCGAACTTCTCCCTAACATGATCGATCGCTGAAGTTGGTTATCAGAAGTTCAAATTTTTTGACGGCCTGAGGTTTTTTTGAATTTTATACAAAGTCTGGCTGGTGATTGATCATAATGCATATACACAGTTGCCATGGTGTATCTGTGGTTTATATTAGTCCAGCGGCGATCGAAATAGAACTCGGACCCCCTTTCTGAAGACGAAATCATTTCGCATTGTTATTATCGGCAGCCCCAGAGTAAAAGAAATGACTGTTTTACATGAATTTAACCACACTGGCGAAGATATCAACACTTTTCCCGTCGTAGTGCTTGCTGATAAAAGCTGTTTTCGGCAATATCTATCTTTTCCTGCTCATAATATTCTTCAACTGTCAGTGTCAGTGCAACTTGCAAGTTAATGAGCATCCAGTCACTTCAGGACTGTTAGACCGGCAAAAGCCGGAGAGGTGGGGGCGGAGTTGTAATAATGTGGATATTTGAAAAGGAAGTCGTGAATCGTTCATAACTGACTGACGGGATGAATATATTGTGAATGAGTACTCAGAAATAATTACCATCAGAACAAATAAACTTTGGCCTGACTATTTTTTGTCATTGCTGGAAGAGATCACGAGAGTCGCGTCAAAACTCACTAACCATTTTGTTTTGTAAAATATGTATTCTCATTAGAAGTGAATTATTTCCTGAAATTGTATTTCATTTTGTATTCATTTAGTGTGTCCACATAATATATGAATACTAGAATATAGATAGCGGGTTGTTGTATCCTAAGTGCTTTCAGTGTCTTATGGTTATACACGGTTCCCCGGCCACTCTAGTTTCAAGAAAACTGCCCAATCATTAGCTGGTACAACAGTTCGTCCGCCCACTGCGTTGGTACTAATGATTACAAAAGACCCTTGGAGCAAGAGTCTCTATTGTTGTCACCGGGGGGGAGGGGGGGTATTGCACTGAGCAGAATATCCGTTAAGGCTTACTATCTCATGAAATATTTCCAACAAACAATTCATACCATGGTTCGTACCTTTTGAAGGCGTAGAATACTGAGTATTGGCCAAGGGTGCCACACTTGCTAGTGATACACGAGTTTCAATCCTAATCTTGTGGAGAGCGCGCTTCAAAAATATGCGGTGCGTGAGACTCTACGGCAGGAATTGGACAGCCTTATTATTCATGTGCCCCGGGAAAAAATTGTGAACTCCAGCCGACTCAAAACAATTTGACGACCACTAAGAAGATGATAATATTTCACGACCCCAACCCTTATCCTCGCGCGCCATTGCCTGAGCAAATTTTTATATTTTGTCCATTGATACAGTTGCAATGAGCAGTGTGTCTGGTTCAGCATCACAGTTGATGATGTACTACACACGATATTTACGAACTCCGATATTTTCGAAATTCCATTGTCAACAACAACTAAACAGCCGCAACTACCGGGACATACTGGTACATGTATTCGGAGTAACAGAGACAGCAGTGGACAGAGCTTTTCCTCAGACCCCGTTCTTCTGCCACATCTATAGTATTTACTGTGTACTGTGTCTCGGAAGCCATTAAAAAGTTATTCAATGCAGCCGCAAATTTCATTGGTTACGATATCTTCATTCATCTTCACCAGAGTATAACTCTGGTCGTGATACGCCACCATCTCTGTTCTGTACAGTTTCAAAATTATTTAAAATCCGCTTCCCCATTTCCCTTCTTTTCTTGTCTTTCCAGAATAGAACAGGAAGTTTAATTTTCTCCCCTTTTGCCCTTGGTCTGCAGGATTCCAACTACATTCTCTGAATTTTGTACTAAAATTGCCTCTTGGGCTTACTCCGGGGCTAACTTTTAAGAGAAACTTTGCTTTCTCGCACAGATTCATTCTCCTGTAGGAAAGTACATTTTGAACTTATGCGACCAAATATGCCGAACAGCTGGTGTGAGTAATGCGAAGACATTATGCACCGGAGTGTTCAGAAGTTGCTTGACGATTGTTGTGTCTCACCTACATGCATTTAAGAAAGAATGTCATCAACATGCGCCTGTGTCAAACACGGTAAATATACCGATGCATCGCTGATTCACAAAACAGTTAGATAATCTCGAATTGACGGAATATGGCAGCGTAAAGTTCGACGGATCACGTCAAAATTCCCGATTTACCGATAAAGATGTGATTAATAGTTTTACATCCCCTTTTAAGACCCCAGTACTCTTTTATTTTTTCTCCGATGGAAGGGACCAGAATTTTCAGAGGCAATGTTTGTTATCGCTCAACGGAATTGTTTCTAATGAAATTGACGAAAATGTCTTGTCGGACAATTTTTAAATGTAGTTTTTGTAGTACTTAAAGGCCATTCTGCCGATTGCATGCTGTACTATACCAGTTTCTGTATGATTCCGTAATATATACCACCCTGCTATCTTTCTCCTATCGCCAAATTCGATGATGTCTCTAGTTTACTTCAGATTTTTTATTTAATCGAAATGTGAAAAAAACAATGTAATGACGTTCGGTTAGTGGATTCTATATTTTTAATTTCTGACAGATTGATGTGTATAAAAACTACAAATTGAACCATATGGATTTTAAAAAACACAAATGAGGAATGGGGCCATGGCATATCAGTAATTTAGTATTTTTTACCACTCACTTGTGTATCGGCTATTGACTTCATCTTAGTTAAGGCAGTCAACGGGTTGAAATACTACTGATAATGAGGCTGAACATTCAATATTTCAACCAAATAGGGAAATTCCGGTGTTCGTCAACTCAACATCTGCTCCATAATCAATGGTAAATCGTACATCTTGTGTCTGTCAAGCGTGTGTACGAAATTTTGCGACTTCAATGACCTGTCTTTATCTTTCAGGTCACCAAACTTTCCATGACAAGTACACCACCGTCATTTCACATGGCGTGGCCTCCTATGGTCAGATAAACTTGCCAACTACATCGCTGTGCCAAAGTAATTTTCATGCGATGTTGTTGAAGTTCAAATTATTCATGGTCGTTGTTAGCATTATCTCCACTTCGCTTACTACATTTAAAAATAATTAAAGTTAAACACTACACTCAGTATGTAAACGCTCTAATTTATAGATTTAAAATAGCAACTTAGCGATAGAAAAATTATTCTAAATGTAAGCCATGAAATTTATGTACTGCCTCCCTTTTAAAATGGAAACAAGGTGCTGTTAAATCAGCGAAGTACATATGGACACAATAAAAAAACGAACTCCTTAAAATCACTGTATGTATTGCATATAAAAATAATTTCAAATTAATATTAATGATTGCGGCATAACATCGCTATTCATCAGATATCTTATTCGTACGGAATTTTGCACGATGTAAAGCTCTAACCGACAAAAATAAGATAAAAATGTATAAGAGGGTCAAAACTGGGCGAGAAAATGTCCGACTGAGATAGAGCACGTCATCTGATGAACTTTGTGATGTATTTCGTAAAATCTCGGTAATGTGCTTGATAAAAGTATTCAATTGATCTTGGCCTTCAGTAAAACATGTTGGTCTGTTATCAGCTTTTTCTATGCACAGCTTCACAACCGCTAAAGCGAGACGCTGCAAACAACGGTTGATCATGTCAATACTTGAAAGCCATCAATTATATATTCTCTGTTTTCTCAGTTCACATGATTAAATTTCATTTAATACTTTGAGCCACATTTGTACAGCACAACTTGTGTCCTATGAACAAGGTGTGCTCAAACTGAAAATTAATTGTTTTAGGGGACATGTGTGGCTAATTTTTCTTCATTATGTTTAAATAAAGTGCCAACACTAATGTGATATAAAGCCCGCTCTTGAACTAGCGACACAACACAGGTATACAGGCGTATTAGTGTCTTACAACTGACGATCACGGTCTCTCCACTAAAGGTGCAGTATTCAGGATATGTTATTATTTTTGTATGTGTGGAAATAGGTCTACGGTGTGAAGTATTATCTTTCTGATTTTTAACTCACATCTATCCACCCACCCGTCCGTCCGTCCGTCCATCCATCCATCCATCCGTCCATCCATCCATCCATCCATCCATCCATCAATCCATCGATAGATAGATAGCTGCAATAATTGTAGCCCTGGTGGGCTGGGCTGTGCGGCTTGGACTAGATAGATAGATAGATAGATAGATAGATAGATAGATAGATAGATAGATAGATAGATAGATAGATGCATACATACGTACGTACATAAGTAGATACATACAATATTATATTCATATATTCATACACAATCATATAATATCCGTAGTATAAAAAGTAAGAATATCCGAGAATTGATGAGAACAACAAAATCATTCCTAGATTGCCACTGCATTCTACAGTGCGATTTCTTCACGTCGATTATCAGCCAACATACATAAATGGGGTAAGGTTCACTCATAGCATTAGAAATGTTTGATCAACATAGTAACACAACATTGATTTACTTTCCAGCTAAATACCTTTCAAGATAAAATGTGGTTCGGCTTCATTTTGCGGATATTATTTCTGTTCATGCTCTCACAAATCTGTGAGATCCATGCTGAATTATCTGAGCCAAGTGAACTACAAGAAGGTTAGTAGAATCAGAAATGCAAAATAAATGAATTTCTAGCCGATAAAATCTCCAAGATATAGGCAGTATCTGTATGAGGACATTATAGTCGGCAACTTCCCTTATATGAATGGGAATGTTATATGAGCAAGCTTATGAACCGAACGTTTCTTATGACACTTTTGAGCCACGTTAAAATTCCCGATTGTTCAAAGAACTCGCGGTAGCTGTCTCCCTTGTTATGAATATGTGTGTATATTCTCAGTGTTTATAACGTAGATCTAGTTAGGTAATTCTTTAGGGCGATTCAACTTCTTTACTACGATGGGATTCACAATTAATTAAGAATGGCGTTATTGCGTTAAGACTAAGGATCTTGCGCTTTTCAAAATTGTTACTAAACGACGCGTGGTGATTGAATGTCTGTCCGATAATATTCATAGCTGAAAAGGCCTGCTAACAAGTCCATCAAGACTGTTTAACTTTAGAGAAAAACGTATGAACATACGCCCGACCTTCCGATAAATGGATTGTCGCTGACTTAAAGATGGATGTGTTGTTGCTGCTTTTTTGAGTTATTTACTTTTTCGTTAAATAATGACTTTCCAGGATCTAAACGGCTACCAGTGGATTGTCACGACATCCTTGTCCTGGAGAAGAGAACTGTAAGTGGAGTGTACACCATTCAACCTGATGACCAAGGAACACCATTTAAGGTCTTCTGTGACATGGACACAGATCATGGTGGATGGACGGTACGTTGGACGCAATTTTAAAGAAAATGTCAAACAGTGTCACTTATAAGTGCCACAGCTATCAGGTAGTTAGTTAAGAATAGTACTATCCGGGCCCAGGGTTATTTATTTGTACCTTAAAGTTAATGTGTATGACATAATATTAAGTCTAATAGTGCCATAAACTGAAGTGTTCCTTTTAAACCATTCGTACGTCGCTGTCATCTGTCACATCTCTCTTGTGGGAGTTCTTGTGGTGGTTTCTGCAGGAATGTAATACGTCCACTTTGTTCAAGCGAGACAGCAAAATCTATCGTAATTGACAAAGTAAATAAGCTTCCTATGTTTGAATACACACACACACACACACACACACACACACACACACACACACACATATACATACATACATACTTATATATATATATATATATATATATATATATATATATATATATATATATATATATATATATATATATATATATATGTATATCATTTTGACCATATAGGCCATGTCTTGTCTTCCTAAAGCTGCGCAAAAACTTGTGACCCTCCCAAAAAGGCATCCGCGAATTGTCAGGACCCTTAAAAAATGTTTGCGGCAAAACAGGCGACCCACCAACCTACAACATCGCCTGTGTAATTCTGTCCAGTCCCTAACACTATGTAAAAGCAATTTTATTTCACGGAAAATACATGTCTTTCTGGTGAGATGACTGATGGACCATTCATATCTGTAGACGATATCGAAAAGGACTAAAACTCTTTTCTTTCAACTATTAGGTATTTCAAAGAAGACGAGATGGCAGTCTGGATTTCTATCGATATTGGAATGACTACAAGAATGGTTTTGGTTTCCCTACCGCCGAGTTCTGGCTTGGAAACGACAGACTGTACACACTGACTAATCAACGACGTTATGAACTTCGAATTGACCTTGAAGACTTTGACAATGAAACCAGATATGCCAAGTACGACAACTTTATCATCGGCGACGAATTCAGTAAATATAAATTAACTCTGGGCGAGTATTCCGGAACTGCAGGTAGGTACGCAGATTGTGTTGATGTATCTTTGCTCATCGGGCATTTGAAGTAAAATAACTCCTCCCGTGGTTACATTTAGGTTTTTGATCATCAAACCCACGATCTCTCAGTAAAAGTCACTGTGTGTGTCTTTCCAAGCTCGCTCATTTTACCACCTAGCGAACGGTTTTCTTGCAAATAGATACAGTCACGTGTTTCTCGACACTGTCACAATTACTTTACTGTGAAAGAGCTATATTGCAGAGATCGATTATTATACGGTGAATTCTAACATAACGCACGTTAATTTAGCATTTGATTTCAAAATGTTTACATCTGAATTGTACCTCAGGAGACTCTCTCCGAAAACATGATGGTCGACCCTTCTCAACGAGGGACCGGGATAGTGATACCGTTTCTTTCAATTGCGCCGTAAAGTACACTGGTGCGTGGTGGTATAGAGGCTGTCACGATTCCAATCTCAATGGTCAATATCTTGCTGGTGAAACAACAGTATATGCTGCAAGTGTTCTCTGGTTCCATTGGAGAGGTAGTTACTATTCCTTCAAGATTAGCGAGATGAAGATAAGACCTGTCAAATAATAAGAGGAGAGGTCTGAGTAAAGTTGCATTCTTTGATTCCATAGTAGTGTACTCTGAAGGACCAATAAAAAGTAAAGCATTTACCGCATTACCAACAAAGGTATATTATTATTTGTCAAGTATTCTTTACGTGTTATTTTCCGTGCAGTGTGTAATAGCGAGAATGTGAGTGCGAGTATGAACTCTACACCCCGTGGAGGGGTCGCAGCTCGGTTACTGAACCACTCTTTTTTAAGGGTGGGGATTTGGCCGAGAGGTTTTTACTGTGATGTCTTCGCCAGTTGACTTGGTGCCGTACGTTGTGAGTTCGAAATCGATCGAAAATCTACTGTATTCACGACAACCAAAGCAAGGTAAATCAACCTATTAGAGACCAAGGTGACAAAGGTGGCAGGAAATATGCTTCACAGCTATTTTGACAAGGCATGGAAACCCTGAATTTCGATGTGAACGCATAGTTCTCGTCACCTTCCATTTCCATCAATGTTGTTGTGAATAACAATTTCAATTGAGGACATGCCCTCTGCTCAATGCTCAATGCATTTCTGAAAGCACAATAAAATTTCTTGGTTTTTGAAAAAGAAAGGTTTATTATATCATAACAAAGAAATCTCAGCACATAAAGCCGGCTATTGACAGTTCCGTTCACATGTTAACATTATTCACTCGGTGTTAGTTAAAATGGTAAACAAGAGTTATCAATCTGTATATTGGTAGACGAAGAGGGGGAGCCTAGAGAGCGCCCTCGTGCGATCGATCTTTCAGTCTGTCTTGGCTGGCGGTTGGTTTTGTTTGATGACACAAATACTATCAGCCCATCGAAAGGGCAAATGCCCGGTCTGTTCGACGGAATTGCAGCACACATCCCAAATAATCTGATGTTGAAGTGGACCATTGTGGGATCATGTCTCTTAGTTTTCATCACAATCAATCTCATAAAGTAGTGGAATTTTTGGAATAAGATGAAAACTTGACAAGGGACTCAACTGCGTGATATTGTTATCCTCTGGCGGTGAAAGAACCCCAAATGTTCAATTTCTGATGGTTGGAGATATCAATATGACGGGTAACTCTGTGAACATCTCCAGCGATGATCTAGATTATATACTTTACCTAATACAGTCAGTACAACTTCAAAATCAATTGGAAACGTCCTGCAAAATAAGCTTAGTTTCTTACGCATGGCTAGCTAAACTTATCGGACTCCGTGCACCCTACCCCCTCCTGAAGGAAAGTTTGAAAGCTAAGTGCATGTGCGAAAGGCCGAAGGCGAAAATTATGATTTGAACTTTTCTCAAACACGGTACTTTTCTAAAGCATTAATGTAGTCAGAAGTCTAAAGTGGCAAGGTAGTTTTCATATATTTCTCAGCCAAACTCTGACTGATTGAGTGTCATGCACATACACTGCGGTTGCCATGACGTCTATATCATTTTGCATTGAGTGTTTCCATATAATATGCGGAGTTAACTTGCTATGAATAGCGATGGCGGGTTTCTGTACCTAAGTCGGTATTTTTCACCGTCATATGGTTAAGCTGGCATAGAGTGACATAGGATGTTTGCGGAAATCATATCCCCTGAAGGATTTAGCTACACTGTTCTAAGTTAAATATGAACTATTGCCCGTCGCTAGGCAAAGTTTAGAAAAGAAGAACCCGACAAATCGGAAACTAAGGGAGGTTGTGAAATGTTTATACATCGTGTATGGTCAAGCGAACATTGATCTGGAACATTTTGAAAAGACCGTTGATGGAAATCAAAGTTACATATCTGAAGTGGCGAATGATGAGACCGAGTCACTGCTTAAAGCTTATCAAACAGGGTACCCATCGAAATATTTTATATTACTATTTCTGCAAATAACAATCACCAAATTCCTCATCAGAGTTCTATCTTTATGTCATAGTTTTTTACTTTGGGAAGAGAGTTAGTGAAACTCTCTGCTGAAGGAGGGTTACGTCACACCTGAGTTTGAATGTTTCAATGAAGTAGGCGTATCGAACCAAACTAGTTCCTGTCCTGTCCTGTATGTTGTCGGAGAAGTGCCCATTAACTTTGCCGTAGTGTTTGACATTTTAACTAGCTACACAAGACAATCGGGGCACTGGTATGTTTTGATCGTTGTCTCAACACTACAGTGAGCTTCTTTCAGTTTAAGAAAAAGCGCTTCAGTTGTGCCATCCGTCATGAACGCGATATGAACTAATTTGGGAGAATTGGATCTTCATATTGTTCAAATTTCTCAAAAGTGTTAAAAGGCCAATAGCTTTATGTTGCAATATTACAATTAACTCATAGAAACAATCATATAAATTAAAAAGAAAGCAGATGAGCTTACAATTGCAGATTAAACATACATTTCTTCACTGTCAAATTATCCCAAATTAGTTCCAATCGTGTTCATGATAATCTTATTTCTCAAGGAAAGACCCTGCCTTACACCACATCCTCTGTTAGCTCATATTTGCATCAATACAAACACTGTTTCCATCATTGACCAAAGTCGTAACTTTAATACATTCCGTTGGCGGACTGCTTTGTGGATTGTTTCAGAGTAATTAACAGACAAACAAACAAACAAACAACCAAACGCAGCATGGCAAATCGAGTATTCCGGTGGAGTTTGTTGCTCAAAGTAATGAAATCCAGGTCTGTCATTACACGTGGTGTTTTCCGTACACATTTTGTCGACATTGTTGTAGAATTCTCCAATTTTGGAATGCCATAGAAAAGTGAAAAAAGAAGAACTGACATGTTACTTCTTCTCCATTTCTGTGGCAATGTTAAATATCTGAAATATGGAAAAAGGATGTGATGGTTGATACGTAGATGAATAATTTCGCTGCATTTTGTGCTCATACTTTATCAAGTCGTCATAGGCTTCACAATCCGTGGCAAAACGCGTCAAACAGTTATTTCTTTTGGATACAAAGAAATGAAAACAAGGAAACTGCTATCATATACTGTTTTTCAGCTTTTGTTGAAGAAGTGAAAAGTACATGTAAGTTCCTTTTTCATGTTTTTGCTTTTCTCTCCTGTATACTTATTAACGAAACAAGGAGCCCTACTTTCTACAGAGTGGTCCAAGTGCGTCCATTCATTTTACGAATTTTACAACAAAACGCAAAATTGACAGTTGCAGGGATATTTTAGCTTCTTTTTATAACGCGCGTTCTCATGGGGTCGTACTTATCAACTCAAGAGTTCGTTATATAACGTGGACCAGTTTGTTATTGTTCATAGTTGGTTGGTTCGTGCATAATTAT
>LD346637.1:159416-172528 GCA_001465055.1 Ptychodera flava
TAAAAAAATAAAAACAAAGATTTTTCCTGGTTACATGGTTTCACCTTTCGATGCAGAAAGAAATACATAAACAAACAAACAAACAAACAAATAAATAAATAAATAAATAAACGACAAATGAATAAAAGATGTTGTTACGAAATTCAATCATGTTGCTGATTAAAATTGTCTTGAGCTGTGTTATATGCTTTTGTGTAGCTGTGTTGAAGGGTATGTGGTATTTGTATTATTGACAAATATCAACAATTGTTTGTTTGCTTATTATTTACATTTGATAAGTTCTGCAGCTGAAAATTTTCACCAAAATATGTGTCTTTTCATGACATTTAAAATGTGTAAAAGTTTGCAGGTTTTTGGACGATAAGATCTATTTTTAGAGTCTTTTATTCATTTTCAATACATTTTGAACCAAAAATGTGCATTTTAAGCCCATTTTCCCACCCCCATTTGCTAAACCAAACATGGAAAGACTTCTCGAAGCTTCTCCATTTCCTGATCTTTGAAATTCATAGTGGTTTGGCTGGGCTTCCAATCACAGGAAACACACTGTACCTGTCGAAAAGAAGTGTAACATGTCAAGTTTATTGGTTCAAAAAGTTCTTGGCATGGGAGGCTATATTGCATGAAAGTCTATGGCGTCTTAAGGGTTAATGGTCATGACCATTAATTCAGTTTCGTGCTGGTTTCATTTAATTTGTCTAAAACCGGGGTCAAATATATGTATGGTCACCCATTCATTCAGCATCTTTCAACATGTAAAACAATATAAGTTGTATCTGGTATCAAACAAGATTCATGAAAAATGGGCGACTTTGTCCCTTTAATTACTTTGCTTGTCAACACAGTGTCTGCATGTGTAAAATGCACTGTTTGTGTACATTTGAATTCTAGTCCGGACCAGAATTCACATGTCAACAACAAAAATGCAGTCTACACATGCACAGGCTGAGTTGACAAGCTCAGTACTGTGTGCCTCAACATGCTTTTGGGAGTAGAACAAGAAACTGTAGTTGACATTAAAAACAAGAAAAAGTGAAAAAGTCACCGAGTCATCCAGTTGAGAAATTACTTAACTGGTCTCTGTCTTTGCAGGGAACCGTGGAGAAAGCAACGAAGATCTTTCCTGAGAGGATGGTGGTCAAGCGTACTGCAGCCAACATCGACAGCGAGATCGCACAGATCACACTGAATATCGAGCTTGAA
This sequence comes from Ptychodera flava, assembly GCA_001465055.1. Classification (NCBI taxonomy): domain Eukaryota; kingdom Metazoa; phylum Hemichordata; class Enteropneusta; family Ptychoderidae; genus Ptychodera; species Ptychodera flava. The sequence goes on from LD346637.1 coordinate 160,620, forward strand.
CAACAAAAGTAAGTGGCTGTAAACCACAAGCACTGACACACTGGAAGTGTGGTTTATTTGTTTTTCAAACTTATGTGGTCAAACTACAAGTGTATACTGTATTTGAGATTGCATTTCAGGTAACTCAGTAAATTGTAACATGAATTTCACAAGGAATCGATTTTATGTGGAAAGAAGATAGGGGACAATAGAGGACAGTAAACATCTGAGTAATTTTTTTCCAAGGACTATAACTATTCATGTTGTTTGTCAGCATTTTTTGTCAAGATGTTATGCATACGATAAAGTGTAAATCACCACTAGCTGTAACCTTTTTTGGGAGTTTTGTTTAGTATTTTTGTTCCTAATGTCACCCACAATATCTTGATCTACTTGCCAACGTATGTTATTATCCATGTTGACTGTGGACCTAGGAAATGGCAAAACAAGATTATAAATGTAGACATCTAGGCAAATCATGTTGTTTAAAGTTTTGTTCTATTTCCGTTTTTCTGCCGCTATAGTCAACCAAATTACTGCTGTTTTTTTTACCTATTAAAAAAGTTAATTTGAATTTCTCATTTCCCTCGGGACCTCTTTTGCAAAACCATCATTCTTGTTTTTCTCCAACTTCCTGTTTATTTTTGCGCAGCTATGATGACCCAGGTGAAGTGTACAGACTCTACGAGGAATCCAAGAAGAAATACTCGAATATCAAGGCGGAAATCAAGAACTTTAATGCAGTTGTGAAGGTTTGATTGCTTTTTATAACCGAATCTCAGTGTTTTTTTCACAAAATTTGTGAACAAGAGGTCAGAGTCTATCCTTGCAAGTCATGTACTTGTGTATATGTAGCAACATGTTGGATGATGTTGACTGCTTTCATAACCACAATGCCCATCAGTCTACGAATAGTATGTGTTTGTTACAATTTTCTAGAGAAATATTTTTTCTCACATCTTTTTTTTTTTCAAAAAAAAACAAAACTTTGCAGTCTCACATGCTTTGCATCAAATACCAACATAGCTAGCGTCATGAGCAAGTGCCGTAGAATCGGTAGAGATTAAATCTTTCATCCACAACTGAGAGCACTAAGTGTCATGGGCTCCAGAAAGTGAAAATAATTACTGCCAACACATTTACAAAAAACAGAAAAGCTTACTTACAATACGTTGACATTGTGAAGAAGTCAAGCGTATCCTTTGTTAAAAGAGGCTTTGAATATTTTGCAGATTTAACAAAGACGCATCAGATGGGTCATTTCTTTTCAAAAGATTCAATCCCGTTCGATATAGCACTGCGTTGTTTCTTATAGCAGAATACGCCTCCGGGGATAGATATTCAGTCTCAAATTTGTACAATTTGTTTCTGATCTACCACTTGTAGAGGCTCATTCCATCTCAGTTTTTTTTGAAAATTGAAAAGTCTTTCAGTTTCGTAACTTGAACTAACCTAAAAGAAAGTGGAAGGGCTCATTTCAGATTGAATAAATTACTCTTTTCCTCAGTAAGTACAGACAAACAGGAGGACAAAATTTAAAAAAAATCAATGTTTTTATGCCATATAACCAAGAAAAAGCAGAAAAAATGTAAAAAGGAAATAGGAGAATCTACGAAAATTTTAAAGGAGAAAATTTTCGGCAAAAAAATCATCTATTTTGCTGATTAGAATTAAAAGAGTGTAATGTACATTTACTGCTCATAAGAGCAACTGTGACCTTCCAAGATCAAAGGTTTGGTGTTGAGTAAAAATTGTAATACAGAAGTGAAGATGGTAGTCACCAGCCAGGTGCGGTAGTCACCAGCCAGAATTCTGCGAACACAATAAAATAATTGCTTCAAACAGCGAAACCTATATGTGTTAAGAGAGAAAAAGAATTTCACGGATGCTCAAAATCAAATATGCCGGTGACATGACATCAAGAATAGGACTGCTTGATACAATTAGGAAGCAGGGGATGGCAAAGTTCACAGAACCAAAGTAATGTAAAACGTATACCATTTTCCTTGCCATTCCTTCACAACATTTTCAAGTAATATGTCATATTGACATTTTTAAATGGTATCTAAAGACAAAAAGGAATTTAAGAACCCACTTTAACAATTTAAGACACCTTCATGATGCTTATGCATCCCTTGTAATACAAAATTTCTCTACCAAAGCTGTCCATTTTTTTATACAGATAAGTACAACTACCATGATGACCTTGAAATCGCCTCGAAATATGACCCATTAAAGATGTTTTTTAAAATCCATACTGCACTCGCACAATAGGCCACAACTAAACATATTTGATCATCCAAGTCACACTGTTGTAGCCTTTTTTTTTACCCTATCCTGCCAGACAGTAATAAATGTATCACTACCCCATCAGCCAAGTCAGTAAAAAGCGGTACTGGGCCAAAACATGACGTATTTTCACCCACTTGGCTTTGTATGTTATAGCATCTTTTGTCCAAAAAAGAAATCAACTTTACAGTATTATGTTTTGAACAGCCTTCAAATGTACAGTATTATGTTAAAATACATGATATTGAATATTTTGTGTTTCATTAATCTTGACCTGGTGGTGAAATATGGACTTGGCAGGAAAAGGGTTAAATTTGTAATTTGAGCTACTCCAGGGTATGGTCTGATGCACTGATGGACAGCATTTCAAAAAAAAATCCCCTGAAAGTGGGGAGGATTTTATACTCTGATGAATATGGTAACCCCTTTTACAAACTGACCTCCCCTGTACAGGTCCTCAGCACTTTTTGGAGACCCGATGACATACAGGAAAATGGTTATTTTTACATCATATAGAGGACACAAGAAGGAGGTTAACGCAAAGCATCCTTTTGTTTCTGTCATTCAGAAGTTTAACTCTATATTGAAAGAGAGAGAGAAAGCTTACGGTATGTTCCTTCGGCTCATTGCTGCCAGATCAAAAATTATCTTTGTGCGATTGCTCTCTTCTCGGAAAATATCTGGGAAATTGGACTTTAACCACAAAGAGAAGCTTCTTAAACTGTCAGTAAGTGTGCACTTGCTCTTTTTATCTCACTTCAGTGGCATAATTTTCGGTCACACTTCTTTCTTTTTTGTGTGTTTACTCTGTAGAAATTTGACCAAATGCTTAACGAACGCAGGAATGCGTACGTTCAGTTCCGTCAGTCAATTGCTCTACGAGCCAAGATGTTCTTTATCACAATGCTTTCGCAGAGGGGTTTCCTGGGGAAGATGAAGTTCAACCATAGGGATCAATTGCTAGATTTATCAGTAAGTTCCCAAGAAATTTTTGAACATTACCTTTCAGCGCTCTGATCCAATCGGAAAGCACTACCTGAAAATGGGACGTTTTCATTGGTCAAGCCTGTATCATGTGGTACAGGTCAGCTGATTGTTGATGCCCAATGGTTTTCACAAGTTAGGCCCTGGAATATGCATAAATTAATGTTCTGGTTGAAAACTGGCTTCCAGTTTGTGACTGCAACAGAAGAAGAGAAAGACAGAATAAACACTCAGTTTAACATACTGTAGTTGTTACAATTGAAACACATTATTTGGAATTGTCAGCTTTTGCATCAGTGTCTCCATAAAATGATAAACATCGTTTCGTCCGAGTAAGTTGGAATCTGGCGTATATTTCTTGAACAGTAAACAGTTCTGTAAGTCAGTAGTCACTGACTAAAACACCCGATAAATTAACAATTTACATTTTGTACTCTCCCATTGGCTTGGTAGTGTTGAGTAACTCCAATTTTTGCCAGTTTATAAGTGTAACCGTCGTTTTTACGCCAGCATACATATGTTGCATATTCCTAGGCCGACTGTTTGTGCTGTGTGTTCTCTTCTGAAATTTTCGGTGGTAGTATTTGCCCTAATAATAAATTTTGAAATGATTGTCATTAATAATAGCTAGTCCAAACAATTGCCAACTGTCAATGGTTTTGGATGAGATGAATTTATTTACTACCCTCATGGTGAGCGGTCATATAGCATGCGTGTGTTTCCCTTTGGCATTTGAGTCGCTAAAATCCACAGCGTCGTGAATCGGAATGTTTTGGAACAACTCTCAGGCCCTCAGGGAAATAAATGTATGCTGGTGCATATACTCTCATGGCCTGTCATAGTGTGTACAGTGTAGGGTTCTGTACGTCTGTCCAGAGCCATTGAATGTTGGTAATGGTTGTGACATTGAATTATTTGTCATTCCTATGTTTGAACACCATGTTGATATATACCATATGTAAGAAATACATTTATTCTCCTGTAAAAATCTTTGCTGCATGCATTTACCTTAATTGTGTTCCGACATTTTCAAAATCTCTGTTCATTAAATGATTTCTATCATTGTTTACATCGAGTAGATTCATCCTGTTGCCAATATTTCAATCTTGATGTCTCATTTCTTTCTGTCATGCTGTGTGTGTTGTGTGACTTTTATCTCGGTTACCTATGTTAAGGTGTAGTCTTCTCTGATTAAAGGGGCAGTTGGTCATTAAAACACGCGTATGACAACAAAATTCGTTATGTTTAGCATTTAATTTAAACCCTAAACGTAATGAATTTCGTATTAATGTCCATTGCTATAATTGTGTGCAAAGGTTGCATAAACTATAGGCAACAGCTGTTGACCTTGCCACTTCAACAATCCTTTTTGGAGGAGTTCAAGGTCAAAGGCAATGAGTCAAGTTTGTCATTGTGCAGACTTTCATTACCAAAGGTCAGTTAGTCAATCACCCAGCCGTATAGAGAGATATCGTTTTATGAAACTTGATGGTTCTTTACCGTGTTGTTCCATGCAATACAGTGGCTCCCATCTTAAAGGGCCGATATTTCCAGCTTTTTGCAATTTGCATACCAAACAAATACCATCCAATCTTCAAAGAGATGTTTGTGATTCCAGTTATGTTAGTCATATTGTCTTTGAAATTTGTCACTATTTCAATCCTACATGATGGATTCAGTCAATTTTTCCAGTTTTTATGTATTCACTGACAGCCCACCATATATGATTTGGAAGTTGAAAATTACTGAGTTGTTAAATCTTGCTGGTGTTTAAACAGTGTTCTTTGTACATATTTTGGTAAGCATCTCTACACAAGTTGCTTTTGATTTCAAACCATCTTATCGAAAAAAATGCTTTAAATGGCTGTCATATGTTTTGGTGTATTTGGTTCCTGCAAAGTGAAACCTCAAGAAAGTAGAATATGTTGTTGTACTTAGAGTGATAACTAAATGAGTGATTAGCAGAAGATATGTCAGTTTAGTGTGTGTTCATGTTTTTCACTTTCAAGCAATAGAGTTCCTAAATATCATGGTGTTAAACGACCAGTAGCTGTAACTCTTTGATTATTTTTTTTCATTATTTTTGTTTAGTTTGTCAATTGCAAAATTTTGTTCTACTCCCCAAAACATGTTGAAACACCAACTGTTCAGCTTGTTCAACACAGCGTCTATATGTGTAAAATGCACTGTTATTGTTTTTGCTCAAACTCGAGTCTGGACCGGAATTCACTTGTCAACAATAGCAATGCAGTTTACACATGTACAGGCTGAGTTGACAAACTGAATACTGTGTATGTCAACATGTTTTGAGGAGCAGAAGGTGAAAATGTTGTTGACATAAAAAATTTTGTGAATACAAATCATCAAAAGTTACATCTGCTGGCCTTAAAGGTATACAATCACCTGTAATATAAATATGCCCATATATGGTCAAAGGGGCGTTCCTAGGTATTCAAAATGCCCATGTGAGGGCGCTGTTTTTAAAAAGCGGCCACCCGCTTAAAATCTGTGATTGATTAGATTTTCTTTTTCCATGGTAACTGTGGCACAATTGGAACAGGTGACAGTATACCTTTAAACATAGATTAAAGATACTTAACGTGATATGTAAGTTAACAAGTGTCTATTTTCTAAAACTCAAGCCAAACCTTCCAGTGACTCAAAATTCACAACAGACTGTATCGATGGTTTTGTCTTCTTTTCATCCAGGTTCAACCAACTCAGGGAGAGAGCACGATGGCAAAGGATATGAAAGCTCTCTCCGGCGGAGAACGCTCCTTCTCAACCGTCTGCTTCATCATGGCATTGTGGGAAGCCATGGATTCTCCATTCCGGGCACTGGATGAGTTTGATGTCTTCATGGTAAGTATTATCCTTTCAGTCTGTAATTCCAATCACTCTATGTACTCTTCATTATATTGCATGCATTAAACGTTGTGTAATAGTATACCTTTTAAATGATTTATACAAAGTGTAACATGCCTATTTTAATTTTTTGGCATTTTAACACAATAATAATAGTAATGGTTGTATTTGTACACTAAATGTGATTTTACAGTGGAGACCTTGAATGTTTCATGGAATGTTTAATTTTGTCTTGCTGCAAGAGGTTGTGTATAGCATACAACATGAACAACTTTAGAATCTAACGAAATTCTTCAAAATAAAACTCAAGACAAGTGAATTGACTTTGTCTGGTTAATCAAGTGAACTCAACCTAGAACTATACAAATCCTATCTTTCCAGTTAAACATTGGATGGTGGCAAAACTTTGGTTGTGTACAGTTATGCCACCAAGCTCATCACATTCACATTGATTTGAAGGCAATAACTGCAGCTTTGATTGTTTTTTTCCTTGTGTTTTGTGTTTATTGTCAATTACAATTTCTTGTTCTACTCCCCCAAAGCATTTTTGTGATACACTGTTTTCAGCTTGTCAACTCAGCCTGTATTGTGTTATTGTTGACAAGTGAATTCTGGTCTGGACTTGAATTCAATGTGAATGATAACAGTGCATTGTACACATATAGGTGCCATGTTGTCAGGCTAAATACCGGTGGTTGGTGTTTCAGCTTGTTTTGTGGAGTAGAACAGGAACTTGTAATTGACATACAGAATAAAAATATAGTGAAATAATTATCAAAAGTTACAGCTCCTGGTCCTATAAGAGTTCACGCTTGTTTGATACCATATTATTATAATGATGATTTTTATGATCTTTCCAACCAGGATATGGTCAATAGAAGAATCAGTGTTGACATGATGCTGAAGGTTGCTAAGGAACAGAAGATGAGACAGTTCATCTTTTTGACTCCTCAAGACATGAGGTACGTTTATCCTCTTGACTCCTGAAGACATGAAGTGGAATGAGACAAGTGGTTTGGTTTCACATGCTGAGATACTGCATCAGGTTGTGGCAGTATGGGTGTGTGTGGTTAGGTGTTGTACTTAATCGTAAAGTTGAGTCATCTGCCTGCATTGTATTGCTGTGTGTATTTTTTTGGAGGCTGTTAAAATAAAGGGCCAGTCGCTGTAACGTTTTATGGTTGCTTAGCTTCTCGTCTATTTATAGACGGAGAAGGTACTGTGTATTCCAGTTTAAAAACGGTGTGAAAGCAGCTTCCTTCTGTCAGCCTCCAACTTCCGTCAACCCAACGTCTCTCAACCAAACTTCCGTCAACCCAACTTCCGTCTATCAACCTCTGGGCATTCTGATGGGTCATATCATAAACTGGTTGGGGGGGTGGGTGTGTGTTCATGATTGGGGTTGAGGTGTTGGAAAGTGACTTTGAACTGTGACAAAAAAGGCACTGAGCCACTGTGAAGTCTTTCTTCAAGGTTAAAATAGTTGACTGTGACCAATCACAGACTACCCAGCTGATGTTGTAAGGGGACTCGCTTTGTGTTCTTCTGCCGTGTGTGTGCTAGGTGTAAAACGTACTGTTATTGTTAACATTTGAATTCTGGTCCAGACAAGAATATATGGTACATGTCAACAATAACATTGTAGTCTGCATAGGCTGAGTTGACAAGTGGAATACAAGAAACTGTAGTTGATGTTAAAAAACAAAAAGAGAGGAAACAATCATCAACAGTTGTAGTAACTGGCCCTCCAAACAGTGAATGCACACTCATTGTGAATTGTTTCATGTTATACAGCCATTTGTTTGCTGTTTGAATGTATCGGTCAAGTTTTCTTACTCTACGTAATTTGGTTTAACCAAAGCTTCCCTTTTTTCCTCTTTTTTTCAGCAAAATCACCGCCAACCCATTGGTCCGCATCTCCAGAATGCACGATCCGGAACGAGGTCAGGATCACCTACGATTCAACGAACAGGACGACGAGGATGATGACTCAGCCTGAGTACATGCAACCTGACCACCCCTGCCTTTGCTGATTGGACTCTTCCAAAAATTAAAAAAAGGAGTGAGACCGATCGGTAAATCTCAGCACAAAGAGAACAAAACTACCGAACAAGGGTTTACACTTTTATCAACAATATACTTTTCTTCAGTCAAATTTTTACATTTCTAACATTTATTTGTAATACATGCATGTTTTTTCCTATTTTGTACTTCTTTATTTTTTTCTGTAGAGGTAGAAAGATTTTTAGCAACTGAGTTCGATCAGACTATTGTAATATTTACTTAATGAACAATGGCCAGTGAAATTTAGATAGCATTTTTATGGTCACCAAATATTACCTTGTTACTTTTTCAATGTTTATGGCCAACAAGGGCTTTTTCTGATGTTTCATTACACCTTCCACTACATGTGCTACAAACCGCTTGACAGCAAGGATGAAAATGAATAAAAAAACTTCATTTGTGATGTCTGGTGCTCCAGTGACCAATATGAATATTTTCCTGTGATGTCACCTTTCCCTGCTGTTGTCTGTCAAGTTTTATGCTCATGCGGGAAATAAACATGTGACTGTAAATGGACGCAAAGGTCATAGGTCATAATTTGTGCTTGTCTGAAGCTTTCCTTCTTCACAAACAGTTGTATTACCCCAAGGGCCATCATGGTTGCTACTTTTGAATCAGTGCGGTTATAAGTTTTGACGGTCACAAAATCAAACTCCCCCCCGCTCACTTCTGCTGAAAATGTCAGACAATCCAATGCTTGCATACTGTTATGGATCTCATCTCCCAAAAAACAGATACAATATGCATGTCTACGTGGACTATTACATCAATCGTACTTATTCTGTTTTTTTTTCACCCAAAGTTAAACCATTTTTGAGCAATTGGCCACATCAAACCATGAAGAAACTGATTTGCATCGCTCACTTGTAAGAAAACATCTTTTGATACGTTTTACCCAATATTAATGTATGTAAAATAAATCCTGTTGGTCAACACTATAGCATGCAAATGAGTGCACAGGACTCGGCCCCACCCATGCTCAATAGATGACCTTTGACCTTTAAGATCCTGCACACAGATCACCGCATTGAGTTAATGTTCCAATTTCAATAATGTTATAAAGTATGCCCATTATGCTGATAATGGGCATACCTTTTCCTCCGAAGAGTTTTTCTTTTATTTTGTTTAGCCATTCCACTCTTTTCATATAAATAGAAACCTTTTGAATAATCCTGCCAGTACAAAAAATGTCTTAAATTTCCATTGACAAGTATTTTTCACAAATATAATAAACATAAATTTAACATTACAACCCTGTTTGCCTGTACCTATTTTTTGTCCCTATCATATTAAAGTAATTCTTTTGGAAAATAGCCAAGCAAAGTAGTGATTAAAAAGTGTATTGTGTGCTATCCAGCTAAGATGCATACATCGTAATGGTATCACTTTTGCCGTTCAACTTCAACATTTACCTATATGTCAGTCAGAAGGATCAATGTGTATTATCATGGTATCTGTTTGTGATGTTGATTGGTTCTGTCAAGGGAATATGATCGTGACGAGCTCCATCAGTGGTAACTTTTGATGCTCAAAACAGTTTCTTTTCTTCTCCCTGTACAAGTCAAAATTCCTATCCAAGCATTCAACTTTTCAACACAGCCTGCGTGTCTAGCTAGCTAGAATGTCTGATGTTATTGTCATAATTGAATGACACCTTTGACCGGAATTTGTCAACAGACGATAACTGGTAAATGTTGTCAAGTATTGCCTTAGCGAGGTTAGTGCTGTTTCTTTTGATCCAACATACGGTTGCAATTCGATGCCACAACTCTGAGAGACAGACACATTGTGTATGTACAACGTAAACGATTAGCTTGGGTACCACCACACACTTCAAAGTCACCGACTGGTTGATTAGTTTCAGTAAACCAACACTGTCTGGACCAATAGTTTGACAGTTGATTGCCCTTGATCTACAATGTAGCCGTTTTTAGTAAGTAAAAAGACAGTTTTCTCAGGTAAGACTGAATCACACACCGTTGTGGCATCGAATTGAAACCCTCAATATTTCAGGGAAATTAAAGGGAAGCGGCCATCGGAATTGCGCATGTGTGACTTTCTTGTTTACAAACAATGTATTTCATGCACTATATATAGTCGATCATGTCAATATAGCTGCAACAGTTATAGTTTATGATGTGCATTATGACAAACATGTTTTAACTTTCAGCAATCACCAACTTACCTTTAATGCAGTGTTTACATCAGTCGTAGGGGGTCCCTAGCGACCTTGAGTGCTGTTCCGACAACCGCCTCCCTTTAAACATAAAATGTACATGTGTTTGTCCTACAGAGACAGAGTAAATATCAAAAATTGCAGTTGTTGACCCTCTAACCAACCAGCCTACACAATGAAAACAATATCAGGACTGCCCAGAAAAATCTTAAAAATCATATTTGTTATTGTATCAATAAACGAAAATTTTTGTACGACTTGAAAATGCACTCTTACATTACCTGTAGCTTGATTGGTGGATAAAAAGAGATGAACGGTCGTGGGTGTATTAAACAGTAAGGACATAGGTCCAGTAGTTGATGAGTAATGGCTTTCTTTCCAATTGTTGGCAATTGAATCATATACCTTTAATAATAGAAATCAGAAATCCGAATGACATTATGGTAGAGATGAAAACCCAGATTTCTAAGGTCTGCGTGAAATCGAAAACATTCATTCTTTTACTTGGATTAAATATTTTTGTGTGCCTTTTACCAACGACATTTTGCTGGGCCTTGAAAACTTCTGCCTGCTGTGGTGCCTTTCATAATGACACATTGTCATTATAGAATACGCCCTCTATAGTCAGTGTTATATTAGTACATGTATTGCAGTTTATGATTATTTCTTGTGTACGAGTCGCAGCACTTTACAAATGTCGTTGCTGCAATATCTGAAACAACGTGAAATCATTTCGGATTACTGATACACGTTCACTAGATATCATCAATCTGCTCTTCTTGCCAACAGATCAAATCATATCGACTGGAATTCTCAAGATCGATTAACTTTACCTAGTCAATCAATTTGCCGCAAAATATGCTTTCGCTTTATGATATGAATTAAATAAAATTATTCATGAGCGATAATAATTTACGATATGCTGACTTTGCGCAATGAAATACCATCGATGGCCTTTTGAATTTGGAATTACTTATTGTTTCAAGGCCTTAAGTTTTGAATGGATGTGTTGTGGGTTGTCGCTCTAAAGGCATTGAAGAGGAATGCCATTGACCTTGTGCAGATTGCATTGGTATGCAAAAGACATTGAGGCACATCAAGTCAATCCTCCCCCTCCCCTCCCCCCCTCTCTCTCTCTCTCTCTCTCTCTCTCTCTCTCTCTCTCTCGCGAATAGAGACATCGATTAAAGAGCAAATGACGGCAGGAAAATCGAAAGTTATCGTTGTGACAAAAATATCAAACTTTTAATCACTATTGCATGCATGCATACATGCCGTTCTCCGCGTACTGTAATGAGCAGATAGTATTGAAGCCCTCCCCTACCCGGGTGGTTGGTTTGAAATAGCACTGTTCCGGAGTCAAATTTAGCTGTCCGTGTGGTCTCCGTCTGAGATGTCGCAGCTGGAGAGCCACCCTAGAATGTACTCACACCTCAGCTCAGCCTTTATAAATAAAACAAGGCAGTATTGCTGAAGGCAATGAGTACTTGGGCCGTGATAGAGTAATTTTGAGGACAATATATACTACTATTCAAATATGGTCTTGAATTTC
>LD346637.1:172719-187075 GCA_001465055.1 Ptychodera flava
TATATATATATATATATATATATATATATATATATATAGATAGATAGATAGATAGATAGATAGATAGATAGATAGATAGATAGATATAGATATAGATATATTCCTAAGTTGGTGACTTGTGTGCGAGGCCCTGTAGCATCCCGAGGGATCCTTAGGCTGAAAGGTTAGGTGATGAGTTTAGCCGCCTTACTCACCATCCACGCACACTGAATGATAAGCCCCATCTAAGAGTCAGGACCGCCCACATTGAGCCGACTGATCAAGCTCAGTTGGTAGAGCATCCGTAATTTATAGGGGGGGATGGGTTCAAGTCCCGCATGGGTCGCCTTAGTCACCACTGTAATATTATATACACACACACATATATATATATATATATATATATATATATATATATATATATATATATATATATATATATATATATATATATATATATATATATACCTGCAGTATTTTTCTTCATTATTACAAAGGTCCCATTAATATTTAAATCTGTTACAACAACGTTGTCATGTCATTGATGTGCATCAATGCTCTAGTTCAGATGTCATTGAGAAAGTTTGATTTGTTAGCAACTAAAGTGCGCATTTACACTGAAAGACTTTAACTCTCGTTCAAACTTTCCTCGGAAAACTCAGCACCATTCTCTCCAAAAATAGAGAATAAAATTCGGGGGGGGGGGGCACTGTGCAAATTGGGTATATAAGACACAAAAATTACCAAAACTTTATCCGGCACTCCCGACATTTGAAATTCAAAATGGCCACCCTGTGCTATCTGTGTTGCGTTAAATTAAATATTCATTGTTCACAAAAACAACAAGACGAAAACTTTATTTACTCATCAAGCTTCAAAATGAGTCCAGACAAGCTTATTTAAACAGTAAATTAGAAAATTAAAACAATTGATAAAAATTGGAGTCTGAATATGTGCACTCGAGACCCATTCTATCGTCACGTGACTCATATTTTTGAGACATCTGGAAGAAAAGCAAACCTCTTATTGACAAAACAGGGGAGTTGAATTCCCTTGCAGTGTTGTCAAGATAGCATAATTCCTTATTTTAGGGAGGATGTCCCCCGTGGACCGCATCCAACGGATGAACTACAACTCCGGTTCACATTTCCTTGCAGTGTTATCAAGATAGCATAATTCCTTATTTCAGGGAGGATGTCCCCCGTGGACCACATCCAACGGATGAAATACAACTCCGGTTCACATTAAGAAACCTTCTGAGAGCGTATTTTCCTCTAGGGAGTGAATTCATCCTCCTATTACCTGAGATCGAAATTAAACGGCCTGTATAAAGTCATCTTTCCTGATATAGTTTATGAAATAGTCCTTTAGGATAGCTTGTTCGTAAAACCTAAAATAGCGGCGTTGGGCCTGAATTTTCGTCTGTTTGTTTGTTTTTTCTTCAATATCATCCAAGTTGACTTCGGAAGACAATAGGCACCACCTGCGCAATGTCAGCTTTAGCCTGTGCATCTTCCCAGTGAAGTAAGTCGTGTTGCTTTGTCAGTTCAAGTACGGGTGAATTTGTCTTAATTTTTGAATGTGCTTCAAATATATAGACATTTTGAGTACTTTGCCTTACAACTGTAATCAAGACAGCATATATCCGCAATACGTGATCGAAAAGCAACAAATATACCAAGCAGTTTAATAAAACAGGGGTTTTGGTGTTTTATATTGGGCTGGCAATCGCATGCCATTTCTACAAGTTCAGACAAGAAGCAATCTAAGCAAAGTAGACATGGTGAAGAATCCGGAGTTCAAATTGAAAATTAACTTGTGCCGATGGTTACTTTAAAAATTTAATTGGTATGAGAAAAAAGCTGGTTGAAGCCGTTTACTCTCTCACTTGGTATTTTGCTCACCTCTCTACCCTAGAAAATGAGTTTCTAAGGGAGTCGTCATTATTTACGGCCGAGGAGTCGGAGGAATGTGAGGGGGTGACTCAAAAAATTGAGAACTTCAAGAGAGGGGTTGCTCAAAATGTAGAGAGGAAGGAGGGGATACTCATTGTTTGTGCGAAATGACTGAAACATCTCTCAGACTGCACCATTGCACACATCAGTTTCTCACAATTTTCACAGGATTTAGGACGAAACTGAACTGTTGTGAATCCATCTTTTATTATCACTGGAACATAAATTTTTAATTGACTTTATTTTGACATTGAACCATACCGTATTTAAGCTTTTCATTAGAAGTTGGCAGCTGGAGAAATGACACAAAAATGTCACAGATTTTCCATTCCTGCATATTCTTTGGTCTTCAATCTCTGGCAAACTGAGGACTGTCTTTTACAAAATGTATTGACATTGTTTGGTTGTTGAATATCGTGACTCAAACATTGATCAAGCAAAAAATGTAATAAAATATCAGTGTTCAGTGTCATTTACAAAACGTTTTACCGATTGAAACACTTCTCATATTGCACCATTACACATATCAATTTCTAAAAATGTTCTCGTGCTCACCCCTTTGGGTGTTCAAACATTTTTACTTAATAAAGAACAAATTAAAAAAAAAACTCTCAGATTGCACCAGACTGCACCATTGCACACATCAATTTCTCAAAATTTTCCATACAAGATAGGGGACAGCCCCCTTTGACACTTTCCCTCTCAGTTTCTCGCGTGTTCTCCCCTGTACTTTCAAAGTCTGTCCGGTCAGATGTCCTATTGTCGAAACCCTGTTATAATACCCATCGAACAATATGCTAAATGGTTGGATACCGGATATAGCGTGAGCTTTTATATCTGTATTTTGTTGCGACTTTGAATCTCATTTTGATCATTTCACCTTTTTAAACTGTCGTGAGATAACCGATACATCAGGATTTGAAAGGCCTTTTCTATTGTTGTATTTGTAAATTTTACGAATATTTGGATTAGTATTTAACTTTTCTAAGTGAGGAATCGATCAAAATTTCTGAGTTAGAGAGGGGTTACTCAAATTCATCATGGTTGGCAGGGGGGGGGGGTACTCGAAATTTCTGAGTTTCTGATGAAATTCCTCCGACCCCCAGGCCGTAAATAATGACGGCTCCCTAACAAGACAGTATCATCTCTCAAAAGATACGATTTTTATAGTTGCAATAACAAATTCAATATGATTTGATGCCAATATCAGAGCTGAAAGTATGTATGTATGTATGTATGTATGTATGTATGTATGTATGTATGTATGTATGTATGTATGTATGTATGTATGTATGTATGTATGTATGTATGTATGTATGTGTGTGTATGTGTGTATGTATGCAAGTGTAATATATATAAACAGAAAACACTTAATAAACTGAAAACACTCCATTTGTTTTGCTTAAAACAAGGACAGCTTTATATGGTACCATAGAGAAGGATAGATAGAGTGGCAACGGGTATTGTTTAAGGCGTGAAGCGGTTACGTAACCCATATATGTTCGCCTCGCCTCAGGTTGCTCTCGCCTCTCTTTTCCGAAGAGTGCCGACCATGAATCCTTCGGTAATTAGTCTACCGAGACGACCATGGAACAAAAGGCATGCAAGTGTTGCCACTCTGTCTATATGTTTCTCTGTGATGGTACATACTATCCCAGGAAAGTTTTATGAGTAAATACCACATCCCTCATAAGACAATTGACAATAACTTTGTGGCCAACAAGAGATGTTTAAATCCCATAACGTCATTCTAAATGTAAAGACAAATATAGATAATTGACCAAGGTTGTCTTTTCTATTGCTAGGGATTTGGCAAGCGTCATGCCAGTTAGGTATAAGCGGCTGATTGAGTACATTTTCCACTAAAATTGTTCCCGCATTTTTGTAGATGACACTTTAATTTTGCAATCTTCTGTTTCATTTGTGTTCCAATGAGCGGGTAGATAAATAATTACATATACACAAGTGAGTGCGTCAGTAAATAAACAAATAAACAAATGAGTAATAACGCGAAGTAAGTGAGTAAATCAGTAAGTACTTTGCCCAAATTTGTATTTTAGTGTAGACATACTGGTACGGAAAAGTGATATTTCATCCTAAACAGCAGTGATCCATCGATTAAAACTGAAATCGTGAAACTAATAAGAAAAGACGTCATTAAAAGGGCTTTAAGGAATCCGATGTTACTATTAAGAAAATGAATGAAATGTCCTCTTTAGATCTCGCATGTGATTTCTGTCGTTCGTATTTCAACGCATGAGGAGACATTTATGATTATTTCCAGTTATCAATTATTTTGACCGGTCAAAAGGGTCCTTTCTTTGAAGCACGCAAGCACGCACACAACGTCATTTACACTACTGGAGTCACGTAAGCAGAAGATGATCACGAACTCGGTGTACGTCACAATGGTCGTCTACTGGTCGTCCCTAGGGGCGGCGCATCCCCAGTATCCGGTCATGCGCAGACATATCCACACAGGAATATGTACTTAACATTTCGCGGCTCGTGCACGAATCAGGCAGCGCTCCGGCGTCGACCGCACGACGCGACATCTCGCTCTTGTGGCGCACACGGGAATCAAAGCTTATTCTTTTGCGCACGGTAATCACTCCACCCTCTCTATTGCGATCGTCGTCGACGGGCGAAACTGTTCGCACAGCCTCGTCTTTCCTTCGTAGCATGAGCACAGAAGCGATGATGGAGAAAGAATCGACGGAACTTATCGATGTCGTGAAGGCGGGATACCTCCATCGCTGCACAATGAAGGCGATCACGGTAGGAACATAAGTGTGATAATATTTTACACACGCTACCATTTAATGCTCCACTTCTGTTATATGACCAGCCCAATTTCCCACTAACGTCTTTCTTGCTCTCGTACCAGATAGTGCATGTCTTTCTACGTTTTGATTTTTTGCTCGAGTGTAATTATAATGATATATGAAGGCGCGACGGAAATACAGATGATCTTCGTTGTATTTGAACGACGATTAGCAAAAAAAGGAAACCAAATGGAGTTTTAAAAAAAATAATCATTATCAAAAGGTGTTCATACACATACAAAGAAATTAACGTAGTATGTTAACATGGAAAACAAATGCACAACATAATACTTGCTCGGAGTTTTGAAATTTGGTCTCTGTTTTGCATGGAGGTGGCTACCTGCATGTGTTATGCAAAACGTATCAGTCGGTATCGTCAAATTCCTGTTGTATATATTTTCGCAGAGACTACTCTCTTCTTTAACGTTTGTTAAGGTGCACTGAATACAACCCCTGCCTTTGTTGGAAGGATATTAGAAACATATCTATTGAAAGCTCAACTCTGGTATATAGAGCAGAAATGGATTGATTTCAAATCGATACGATGGCATTTTGTTGTACGGCAGTGATCGAATGCATTATCTGTAGTGCAATAACACATGTTCTAAGCGCCGAAGGATACTTCCAAAGCAAGTCTCTGGTTGGTTTTTTTCCATTCTCCGTTAAAGAATGAAAGTTTTAAATCAAAATTCAGGGCGTTTTTAGAATTTCGGTTAGTTATAAGTTGACCCCGGGCGATATTGCTCTCGGTTTTACTTTCACTGCTTACGGGGAGATGTCGGATTACTTTTAGCGTAATATTCGAATCCGTTCAAAAGCTACAATGTTAGGTTGCTATATGCATTGAAATGGTAGGCGTATATTCAGTGATATTTGTTCAACAAGCAAACAAACAAACAAGCAAACCAAACAGGCGAATCTGTTCACCGCATGGTTTTCGTCGGATCAGAGAATCTTGACAAGTCATGCTTGTCCCCAGACAGTGACAACGACATGCAACGTTGCTTGGAAAATCAAATTCACATTTTAGAAGGTGAGTTGAGCAATCACAATTTCTGGTAGCGTCTTTGAAATGACGCGAACCTTGCGTTTTGCCTTTGGAGTATCGAACTTTGACCGATCAGAACAAACGATTGAGCGTCAATGATTGTTGAAATCACCGCGCATTGAGAACATATTTTTATAGACTTCAGGGAAAAATACCCTCGTTAATGCTGACGAACAAGACGGAACACGTACGGGTTTGGTACCAGCTCGAGTTTATAGCTTGGGGGGGGGGGGTCGCTGTCCTTGCAAACCTATTAAATCTTTCGCCCGCTAGTATGGGACAATGTCGCTGATTTCAGCTTACATTTTAGTCAAAGTTTGATTGTTTGATTAGTCAGCTAACTTGATAATAGTATTGAATTATACCGTGCTGTAAGATTAATCAAGAAAAGAAAAAGAAGAGTGGCAGATAGGAGAGGCAGGTCTTGTATCTATCTACAGTATTTGGAGAATCTTCGGTTGTCTTTAATATTTCAATTTTCAGTGCACGCTATAGAGGAAAGTTATATCTTACGTTTGTCTCATGTAGGGGTCTTCATTATTTGAGGTCATTACTGGTTTTAGGAACGAATATGAAAACTCCAGCAGCAAGTTATGCAAATGCTGTTTAACTTTAAATCGCAATGTTAACAATGTGAAGATCTCGTCTATTAACACGGACTGAAGTCGTGTTCACAAGGGGGGGGGGAACTGCACTAAACTTTCCTGTCAACTGGTATAACTCGACCTCCTTTTACAAAGTAGGAAAAATGAATCAATAATAGTTGGAACAAAAAAATGCATCAACACTTCGCTGGTTGTTGGTTAAATTTCTGTTTCCCCTATTATATGTGGCTACCGGATAGAATCGAGATTCGCCGAGAGGTTTCAGTGCATTGACTAATTTCACAAAAAAGTCGTGTCAATCCGATACTACCTGACTATTCTAACCAGTACAACGAAAATATTTTGAAATATACCATTTAGTCACAATATTGGTGCTCTTGTCGCTGAAGCCATGGAATATAAACCTTACGCGAAAACAGTTCATCCCCTCGTGATAAATGTATGCGCGACTATCGTCTGCTATGTGCAAAGGTAAATTTCATTTTCGTTGTAACGTACCGAGCGGGGCACTTACCAACACTCGCTATTACAACGAGCTATTTTAAATCTGATAGTTAAAATGATCTCTAGGTAAGTGTGCACAAACCCAGCTGTGTCGCTTCACACATTTTACTCGCATTGCCAAATCTACATATCGAGCATGCACCATAGCGCTTATGTGTGCGACTTAGTGTTGTATCAGACTTCTCATTTAAGGCAGAATGAGCCTCGGGGACAGATATTTGAACTCTCAAACCTTTTCCAATTCTTTTCTGATCTACCACTTGTGGGGGTTCATTTTGAAGCCCTTTGAGTAAGAAAAAACTTTCACAGTCTAAGTTTTTGAAAATCAAAAATTTTATTTTTCTCCATAGAGTTATCACAGGAATGACTACCATTTTGAATTTCATATATCAGTAAATCTTGGGTATTTTGTTTCTCTTGTACCAAAATTTGCACTGTGACCCTCGATTTTAATTCTTGATGTTGAAATTGAATGATTGAAAGTTCTTTGTAGAAAATTGAGCAAAAGTTTAAGTCTTTCACTTTTGAGGTGCATACTACCTTAAATGAATTCGGTTCCAATATCTGTAATAAAAAATTACTGATTTAAATCTGTGTAGTCGCACAAACACAACTGAACCGCCAAAAATGTTTAACCATATGAAGTTTTGTAAGCGGAAGACCTCCGCTCTTCTGTCTAAATATAGATGCTACAGTAACTGATGTTCTGTCAGTCTACATGACTGACACGCCTCTTTTACCTTATATGGATATATGCAAATTTACGGAGAGCGAGTAACTTACCATACACGGAGGTATGGAAATTTGCGGTGACCGAGTAACTTACCGTATAAGGATGTATTCAAATTTGCGGTGACCGAGTAACTGTACTTTTGAGATGTACAACAAAAGAGACTAAAGGGAACGATATTACTTCAGTTAAAGTTTATTGTGACATACATTTTGCAATAAATTTCTGTATATGTCCTATCTGTAAGCGTTGTTGACAGTGTTTTGTAACAAAGCGTTCCGACATGTTTCAGAATACCGAACAATGGCTGCTGATATAATGCAATATAGGCAAAAATGATTTGTCCCCTTGAAGGACCAGAAGCGCTAACTTTTGACGACTTTTCCCCTCAGTTTTTGATTTTCAATGTAAACTGTAGTTTCTTGTTCTACCCACCAAAGCATGCTGAGACACATATTATTCCGCTTTGACAACTAAGCCGCTCTGTAAGCCACGTTCACTCCGGTTCAGACTGGAAATCAAATGTAAACGAAAACACTGAGTGCGCGATGTGTTTTACACGAACGAACGCTTTGTTGAAAATATTTGGTGTTTCAACATGCTTTTGTCACCGGAACAAGCACAAGCAATTGATATGCGAAACAAAACTAGGGCAAACATCATCAAAAGTCACGGCCACATGGCACTCCAAAAGCATTACAGTAAAGTATAGACAAACAAAACCTTCTGCCATACCATTGTTTCGGTTACATGCGTTTCTTTCAAGAAACAAATATACTGAATGCTGCGGCTAAGGGCAAAATTTTGTCAGGGGCGACTAACCGAAGCGCTGAGGTTGGTGAATCTAGAGGGAGTATTTTTTGCGTTTCAGAACATCCTGGTTTTCAGTGATATTCAAAAGCCTCTCAATAATGAATGACGACTGGTGTGCAGAAATCACGTCTTCGTTTCAGACAATCTATGTGTATCGTCACTGTGGCCTCTGGTATGACGAAAGCAAATTCGGCAGTCGTCCTGAAATGAACATAATTCGTGATGTTTGTCGTGGAAGAGAATCATCCTGGGTTTAATTATCTCGACAATTTGAAGTTCACTTTAAAGCAAAATTGGCTCACACTGTTTTGTTGTGCGTCATTTGCTTGACAGGTCAATTTGTTGGATACACGTATATCTAGGTGTCGGTCGTTGAACTCCATTCCCAAGTGGGGTTGCGGCTCTTTGGCCTTCATATGAACGTGCTCCGACGCAAATGGCGATGACCTCGAGAGAATGTTTTGCGCTTTCTCCTACTAGGGAACGGGGAAATAAGCAAAAGAACAGTTACCGCGTATATATATGTAAGAGAGAGAGAGAGAGAGAGAGAGAGAGAGAGAGAGAGAGAGAGAGGCAGAACAACACACTATGCCAGATGGAGATAGCTAAATATGCCACGAACCATCATTCAAAGACATTCCGTTCTACTTCTTATCGGATAACTGTGTTGAGTTTTATCCATTGACTTACACTTTGACTGCCCTTACCATATATCCAGACAGGTACGTTCTTTAGACCATTGCAAATTATGGGCAGTAAGTCTCAACAAAGAATATGCGTTCCCCATATCCATAGATTTTCGTATTTTAAAGCGCAGTGGTCGTCGCGCTGCGCGTGCGCGATTTTTTTGTTGATAAACATAAATGTTTGTAAACATAAGTCATCTCAACTTCAATCGGAGTGAGATGGGAGCCGTCCCTCACTTTGTTAACGCCTTTGTAAGACTCAACATCATGCAATGGTAAAATGTTGAGATCGAAAACGAACTTCAGTGGTGTATTTCTACCTATAAACTCATGTAAAGGCTACGAACATTGAGACACTACACTCGGCTCCCAGTCACGGTGAACAAATGGGTTTGATCGCGCGCGGTCACGCTGGTTGTACACATTGCTATGTACCGCACAGTAAAAATACATCTCTAAAATGATCAACATTGTATATATATATATGTAGACCAGCAACAAGCACAATGCCTAACACAAAAATTACACTCAAGACCATGATCGGCAAGCCAGAGCAGGACACGGGAGATGCTGTTGCTTCGATAGGGGAGAAGGTCACCGCGTTGACCTACACGGATATAAGAGAATCCGGTCCCACAAGTGCACAACGTACCGGACCGCGACGACTTGGCCCACGAGCCACTGTTGATCACCATTTCTTACTTCTTCTAGTAATACGTGGCAAGAAATAATCAAATGACAGGACACAATAGACAAAACGAGCGGGTTTTCGCGGCATTTGGCAGGAAAATTGCACGGCTACACATAGGGACGCATTGAGAGCCTGTGCTCGGTCATGGCAGTGATCCAACGGCTAGCTAGCACAGGCGTGATGTTTTCTGGGTATTTTCTATAAGTGTAGTTATGCTACGTTCCGACGTTCTCTTCCGTAGCCTAATTAGTGATTAGGCTACGGAAGAGAACGTCGGAACGTAGCATAAACTACACTTACAGAAACTACCCGAAAACATCACACCTGTGCCAGCTAGTGTAGGCCTACCGCTGCTACGCAAACTTCGTTGTTGTACCCCCTGATTGCCGGGTAGGTCTGAATCCTCTTTCAAATGAGCTAACCCCAACATAACAAGAAAACCTATGAAAGGTCCTTCGCTTGACTTGATACCTGTACTCGGAATTCTCGTTTGCACCCCAACGGGGTAAACTTCGTAGTGGAGTTGGATTCTCCACAGCCGAGTGTAGCGCGCCATATACCCGGTTCTCTTGACGCCGACGTTCATGCAGACCACGGAACAGATGCTTCTTGCCGCAGCGGGCATTGCTCTGCGAGCTGTAGATTTCTGTAGCTTGCGTTTTATGTGAATTGTACTCCTGTTGGGCCTCTTGAAATGAAATTTCTCGTCCTTGCTAGCGATGTAGTAGACCAGAGCCCGATCATTGATAGTCTGTTGGCATATACACGCGTACGGATAAGTGTTTAGCTCCATGGCTCGAGCGAGCCCCATTCAACTGATTCAAGAAAATCATGATCAAATGTGATCTCAATTTATCGTGTAATTACTGTTCAATATTCAGCAGATATTTAACTTGGATTAATTGACCTTTTATTGCATGTTAGATTTGGTAAGTTGGTATGCTTGTGACAGATCAGCCGCCATTTTAACAAGCGGCGATATCGCAAACATAATTAATAATCAACCCGTAACCTCATGCGGCATTCTCAGATATGTTTTCAACAAGGGGGCACCCCCTCAGGAGCATGCGCAGCGCGACGACCACTGCGCTTTAAAAGAGAGAAGACAAATGAAGCAACTTTATCAAATCATATTTTCGTGAAATTGTAAAGTTGTTCAGTATCAGTGAAATGATCAGTTCGCGACTTGGATTGTGCTATCTACGATTCTTGCAATGTCGGGGATCATCTTTAGCACGCGCTTATTTCAGTTCACAAAGACGCATTTCTTCGCATTCAGACCAAAATCAGTATTTACCTCTACACTCAACAATTTTGTGTTGTAAAGTGTATCAGCGTTTCCGATACAGCTAGCTGCACGCGCACACGCGATTGCCCAAGTTAGGCATCACGTGACCTTCCAGTTCTACAAGAGCAGTTGTATGGCTCGGCTAGAATTCTAATCGATTGGTTGCCAGCCAGGTGATCCCACTCATTGAACAGCGGTCTAGTGGCGACCATGTTCAATGAAGTTCAAAACCATCATGCCATAAATGTCGTATTTCAAATCCAGCTTGTGTTTGTCTACATTCTGTCGAATACAGGTTCATCATATTGACCGTTTTTATACAATCGTTAGACAAAAATAACCAGCCGAAAGAAGTTACGGGACGACAGAGAGCACATAATTATTAACCCTTTGAGTGCTGTAATTTTTCCCACCAAAAATTTCAGTGCAATATTTTACCAAATTTGATGAGTTTTTCTGTATTTTTTGGATAGTATTGGACCAATAAATGGACAGAATGTTTCATTAGCTGCAGTTTTTGACCAATTTATTTTGGAAAAACGTGAAAACAATTGTCTAGATCTGAACAAAATGTTGGCGTTGTACCTTATTCTATAAAGACAAGAAAAGGCGACTTTGGCACTTACAGGGTTAAACATTTTATGGCATATTACAACATGAATATTCTGGAATATTCTGATTATAATTGCTCCCAAGGAAAACACTGATTTGGAATAAACTGGAACAAAACTATGCAGCGTGAAAAACGTCAAACACCTTCTGGTTTTTGCGAAAACACACAAGTATGAAAAGTAGAATTCTCGAAAATGGCTCATGCTTTGTCTTCGCCGATTCCTCGAGGGCAAAGCAATGTACATATCCTGGTTGACCACCGCATACCTAAGATCCATGCAGGTGATGCTCTATAATGATGATTTTCTGTCAAGCTATCAGAGTAACATTGGGTACGTTATAGGCCTACTACCCGGATTTGGCTGCTTTGACATTCTCGAAAACATCATTTGGATTGATTCTTCCAAGAATCATTTATCTAAAGTCGGCTGTACTATAGTGAAGATTCAGATCGATACTAACGCGGCTCTTTAAAGGATTTAGAATTAGGCCTACTAGAGATTTCTGGCTCAAATATTTACATGGATTTCAAAGATAGCGGTGTTTCAATAGATCCTTCAAACTCTCAAAGATACATAGCTCTCGTATGTACTTCAACATTCTCTATTTATCATGAGTGCTTTCATTTTGAAGTGTTTGCAGCCGTCGATGGTTTAAACTTTTCTTACTCAAAGTATTCACGAAGCGTGCGAGCGGCATGTTGCTTGCTCGGCAGGCTAATTCACAAAATGCGTCGGTTCCTTAAGGTAGTATGCGCCTAGAAAGTGAAAGACTTAAACTTTTTCTCAAACTTTCCTGAATGAAACTTTCAACCATTCTCTTACCAAATCAACAATAAAAATTGGGGGTAACCGTGCAAAGTTTGGAACTATCGGATCAAATTACCCACTGGCAGACGTTTGCGATATTTGAAATTCAAAATGGCCGCCATTCCTGTGTTAACTATATGGAAGAAAAATTAAAGTTTGGATTTTTGAAAAACTAAGACGGTGAAAGGTTTTCTTTGTCCAAGCGCTTTAAAATGAGCCCCCACAAGTGGTAGATCAGAAAAGAAATGTAGAAATTTGAGAGTCCCACTATCTGTCCCCAAGGCGCATTCTACCTTAAATTGGCCAAACGAACGTTTCCGTCCGCAAAATGAGGTATCGTCACCTACATGTGTTGGTGAAAAAAGTTGTTGACAAAGGCTCTTCGCTATTTTCCTCGTTTATGAAAAGTTCACCGCCGGCATTTTGATTCAGCTATTCTCAAAGAAAAAGTAATGCTGATATGATTCTGGCCAAGGATGACATCTTTCACAGAGTCGTGGTATTCATGAGTTCAAAGCTCCGAGTAAGGCACAGTGTGCGATAATGTGCTTGCTCATTTAATATTTCAGATTAAAGAAGAAGTATTTTCCGTCCCATTTATTCAGATCTTCGCGCAACCAGTATTAAAAAGCATTGTTATGGCTTTCTTATAACATCTGAATGGTGTGAAAAATCACTTGAAAAGACATGGAATAGGGACCATGTTCAACCCTTTTTTGCTCATTTTCGTAAACGGAAAATCGAGTGGAAGGACCAGTTCCGCGGACGAAAATTAATAATATAAGATCCCGAAAAAAAAATAGACATTGAACTAAAATTGTTCTGCAAAGGCAGACGGAAAATATGTTTCATGTCGTAAATAGTACGATTGTGAGAATACCTTTATTTGTGAATCGTGCGCATAGAGGAAAGTGTGTTCACTCATTTCTCAATAGCTTACATGATTTTATCAATATAACCTTTACTGTTTGCATGTCCCGATCAGATCATTTGTTATATGTATGTTGTCACTGTCATTGCCACTGCGGTTTATGCCTACAAGACGAAGTAGTTTGGCTCCTCTACTGATCTATATGTTATTGTAATGGTTCACCATGCGTTTTAATTAAAGGGAGGGGATCGTCGGAACTGCGCCTGTGCGACTTTCTTGGTTACATCGGAGTACAATGTATTTCATGCACGGTATCTAGGTGCATTACATCAACATAGCTGGAGCATTTTAAGTTTACGATGTACATTACGAAATACATGTTTAACTTTGATCAATCGCAAATTTACGTTGGATACAGTCGTATTGGTCCAATACGACCTTTGACCGCAGTTTCGACGACCCACCCTAAGAGCGTCTGCATGCACATTTAATTTTATTTGAACCTATGTAGGTATTAAGATTTTTCACCTTGTTCATATTTCCTTTATATTTATATTTCCTTCCAGAAAGTATGGAAAAAACAGTGGTTCATTCTTTCGAACGCTGATAAAGGTGAGCAGTCATTGCATGGATTGTCATTCTGATTAGATTGGGTATGCTGGGGGAGGGGGGGGGGGGCTAAGACCCACCAATCTGAGTAGGTGTCATGGAAATGGACCCTCGCTCGACCACCAGAACGTCTGTCGTTCGACCCTCTGGACACTAACTTCCACTACAACTCGAAACCTTTGCTGTTTTCTCCTAGTAACATCAGAAAGAGTTTATGTCAAATTCTCTATGCCAGTTTTACCCACTACCTTCTGATTAGCTTTGCATTTTGTAAGTAGGTCCATTAATTTGGTCCCCTATGTATTAATTACGCTTACTTTCAATGGCCTTA
>LD346637.1:187750-202802 GCA_001465055.1 Ptychodera flava
ATTTAAATTGACCTCAACAGTAGTCGTTTTTCGGTATCATAGTAGATTTCAGTGGCTAGAACAGTTGCATTTGTTTATATTTACGATGATTGGAACTAATTTGGGAGAATTCGATTTGCACAATTTCTCAAAAATTCAGAAATTTGTTTAATATTATACCATATTTTGCTCACCATCTTAAAAATTTTATTCACAATTCTTGATGTTGTGCAAACGTTACGAGTAAAACCTTGTTTTGAACAATATTGATATTTGAATAAATATATATTAAGCCGTGATCTATATTTGCTTGGTCATCAAGCCTCAAATCGTGATATATATATATATATATATATATATATATATATATATATATATAGATCGATGTCGTTTTGACGTTTTATTCCATCATATTTTACAATTTAAGCTGTAGAAATTTGGATTTCTTTACACCCTTTTGAAATTACTCCCATCTAATTATCCCAATTTAATTCCAATCGTGTTAATAACGAAAGAAGATGTTTACAAATCTGGAAAGCAGGCGAGGAGTGAATGCGTTGAAGTGATGTCTACGCCTTAAGCAAAGGTCGTACACCCCACTTTTACCTTTTGCTTGGCCTTCACCTGAAACAGCGACCCCGTCCTGCATACATCTCATGTTCGATGTTTGAGTGCTTTGTTCAGATGTACAAAACTTAGAAGAAAAAACGTACTCTAAAGATCTCCCGAATATGTTTCGGGTACTATCTATAAGAACCTAAAGTGGTGGATCCGACGAGTAAGAGTGGGGATGGGTTTCGACGGTGGAAAAAGTACTATGCAAAATGCATTGTGTGCACATATCAATCAATCAGTCAATCCATATGTCAATCAATCAATCAATCAACCAATCAATCAATACGGTATACGCAAATCAGTTTAACACATATGTATTGTACATATAGAATATAGTATACAATATGTAATATAAGGTACATATATATGTATATATGTATATATATGCATGTACTAATGATGTATATATAAAATATATATAGATATTGTACATATAGAATATAGTATACAATATGTAATATAAGGTACATATATATATGTATATATAATATATGCATGTACTAATGATGTATACACACACACACACACACACACACACACACACACACACACACATATATATATATATATATATATCTATCTAGCTATCTATATATATATATATACATACATACACTCACACCTTATACCTCTGCTAATTTCCAACGGGAGACAGAAGACTAGAGAAGGTCACAAGTACAGCTTTCGGCAGAAGACTATACTTACTTTCCAATTCTATCGAACACAAATCGATTTGCAGCAATTGCAGACTTCCTTCTTCCCTGCGTCACAAAATATCGATATTTATATACCAAGACAGAAATGTTCGTCCTAGCGGAAGTCTAGTGACATGTCCTTGTCCAATAAATCGTTTGCTGTGTTTGATGTAACTTAATACATTTTTTTTCCTTTGCTATCCCATCTAATAGGCGGAAAGGTTTTGACCGTCTACGCAGGCGTAACAAGGAGGAGCGTTCAGGCAAAGATATCACTCGAAAATTTCATATCAGTCCGCGTGGATCCACACTCGAAGAAGAAGAGCACCTTCGTGATTTTGACCAAGAATAGTAAGGTGTACCTCAAGGCCTCGAACGAGGATGAAATGCACGAGTGGATAGCAAAGCTGTACGAGGTTGTTGAAACGGGTGGGTATTCTCAGAGAGTCGATTAAATCCTAGGCTTTTGAAGACATAGGTGAACAACTCCCATGCACACGCTCACTATGTGCGCATGCGGTATTTGTTCTCAGGTGCTCGGGTGTTGCATTGGGATTCCGCTCTGAATAAGAAAATTTCTCGGGGTGGAGGGACAAACTAGAGGGTCAAGAAGTTCCCACAAAACGTTTGTTTACAGGCAACCAAAAATGAAAATAAAAGCTTGAAAATGAAAATGAAAGTCAAATCATGTAATAAAATCTGTACAACGCACATGGCATTACACACCTATTATTTTTTCATAATAATTTCTATCGCTGATATTTAATTATTTGCGCGAGCACGGAGCAACATACAGCATCGACTGAACTAGGACAGCCGCTCATTCGACACTACAGTCTTGCCAGTCGGTTTTAGCTCTTTACACTGGTTGCCGATCACGCGCTGTTAAGAAACGTATATATATTGTCATTTTTTCTATCTCTCAACCAGATGAATCATTTCATGTCAGTGTGCCAAAACAGCAAAACTTGAAAGCCTGCGAAGCCGTGATCCAGTTTAAGGAGGAAAACCTTTTGTTGACATGCCCACGAACCAACGATATCATCAGTTCCTTCGAGTTGACAAAAATCGTCGTCTTCGGTAACATCATTACGTCAGAACAGGTAAGACGAGATACTACCACCGCGGGCGCCATCTTTGAACGCTTGATTAGATTGGCTCAGAACAGCGATATATGATACTCGACTGTATTCAGAGTTATTTTTATCACACATCGATTGCCGTTAGTGACATTTACTAATTCAACCGTGAGTCCTTTTACCTGGCTAGTGAAATAATCAAATAACCTGATTTCATATCCCTAGTTCTGTTACATGTAAATCCTTGATTGGTCATCTCGCCTGTGGCGATTCCTGACGGATGGCCCTCTGTGCCACCTGTGGTGCCCGCGGGGTCAAGAGGTCAAAGATTCAAAGCGCATTCCCAAGATAATCATCAAATGTAAAGTGGGGAACAAAAATGCAAATATACTTCCTAAATAAATAACTTTAATTAACATTTAAAAATCATACCATTCGCGCTTAATGATGCGAAAATGTGAACAGTTTTAACTTACGTCTTTGGAGCACCTGGTTTTTGTGACGTTGCTTTTATATTTTTCTGTCAGTTGCATCTTCTTGTTGACGTCGGACTGAGGTTGGCAATTTGTTTCCTTACTACAGACATATTAGACGGAAAATTTCACCCCAACCGATTTCATACGAACAAGTAATAAGCTCCAATTTTCTCGAATAAAGAGTGTAAAAAATAATCATTCCCATATCATTTCCCCCAGATATTCTGGTTCGAGACTTGCAACCGTTGCTGTCGCAGAGGGCGCACCATACCGGGGATATTTACTTTCACGAAGATGTGCTTGGTGTCTGATCGAATCGATAGAGTCTTGGAAACGATGAAAAATTTACTGGAGCAGAACCATTCCATCTTTGTCCGGGTCGACACGAGTCACAGGTTCGTATTTCGATTGGAATCATTAGTGTATTATTGAATACACTTTCTTGTATTGTTTCTCGCTTATGTACACTCGTCTATAGGGCGAATAGTCCCAGAGCTGAATAGCCCACGAGGGACTGTGCCTTAAGGTAATATGCGCCTCGAAAGTGAAAGACTTAAACTGGCTTTCTTCAGTGAAACTTTCGCCCATTGTTTTAGCAATGCAAGAATAAAAGTCAGGGGTCACCGTGCAAAATTTGGTACTAGAGAGACAAATTACCTAAGATTTCCCGATATTTGAAATTCAAAATGGCCGCCATCCCTGTGTTAACTCTATGCGGAAAAATAAAATTTTCGGTTTTCGAAAAACTAAGACGATGAAAACTTTTCCTTCATCAAAAAAAGAGCTTTGAAATGAACCCCCACAAGTGGTAGATCAGAAGAGAATTGATAAAATTTGACAGGCAGCATAGGCTAGACTGAAGAGCTGAATGACCCCGTGATCAATACGGGGTCAAGTTGCTTGGCAAAGCTATTGGAGGGTCCCTAAGGAAACCTGATTGTTTTAATGAGGACAGTGGGGACCGGTGTTCAACAGGTAAGTCGATGCATATGTTCTCAATGGAAACAAGACAGGTTCTTTGCATCCCCACCAATAATCAATAATCAAGGCAGAAATTAATATCAGTGGAAATTAATATCAGACAACGTTTCGTATTAATCATCAACAACTTTTGGAGTCGTCAAATTAATAGGGTTATTGACAAAGTACGTAGCTAGAGGCCCTCCGAAAACCGTCGTAGAACGTCGAAGGGTTTTGTGTCCATCGGTCATCAACCTGCCATGATCGGATGAGAGTTATGAGAGCCCATTTAGGCAGACGCAGTCAATTTTTGGATCGCAACTTAAAACATGATTATTCGGGCCGCGGTGAATGTCGGCCAAATACTCAGAGGAGTACTTTTTGTATGCGCCATTGATTTTAAATATTACGCTTAAAGTATTGTTTCTACCAACACTGTTCCTTCGTCATTCTTAATTCTCGAAATCACATTAGTTCCGGTAAATTGTTGCATCTGTTCTGTAATAGTACAAAGCATACCCTTCATTAAAATGTTTGTATCGCTGGTCAGCATGCGTTAATTGATTTATTATCTGCCCTAGACTTACCTTTGCTTCAAGCTTATCAAATCAAGTATCACGTGGTCTGTGGTCAGCATTCGCGTGGTTTTGTCAAAGTGATGACCAGTGCGTCTCTCTTACTTAACTTAAAGATAGAATGCGCCACGGGGCCAGATTTCCGACTCTGGAACTTTAACAATACTTTTTTTAGTCTACCGCTTGTTGGGGTTAA
The DNA here is from genome assembly GCA_001465055.1 of Ptychodera flava. Taxonomy (NCBI): domain Eukaryota; kingdom Metazoa; phylum Hemichordata; class Enteropneusta; family Ptychoderidae; genus Ptychodera; species Ptychodera flava. The sequence continues at coordinate 192,326 of LD346637.1, forward strand.
TTTTGAAGCTCGTTGAGTAAAGTTTTCACTGTCTTGTTATTTTAAAGATTGAAAATTGTATTTTTCCCATGGAGTTAATAAGGGATGGCGGCCATTTTGAATTTCAAACATCGATGAATGTTAGGTTTTTCGTTTCTCTAGTTCCAAACCCGGTTGTTTTTGTTGATTTAGTAAGACAATGATTGAAAGATTCATTGAGGAAAGTTTGAGCAAAAGTTTAAGTCTTTCACTTTTGAGGCGCATACTACCTTAAGCTAATTTCTTTCAGATTTTAAAGTTGATTTGTCTATTGTCAACTGTCACTCTCCCACGTCTTTTATCTACAGGTTGGGTGACACCTACTTCCCAACTCACAACTGCGGCGTAAAGTGCTTAGCATCCAGAAGTCAAGTCAGTATCATAGCGCCCTCTATCAGTCAGTGCATCCTCAGCGCGGAGAGAGGAGGGAGGGACAGTCGAAAAAGTTCAATGAACAGTTTCGCGGACACCCCGCACCGGTTAGATACTTTGAAAGTTTCGCCAGTTCTGGCGACGCGACGTCGGTCGCGGACTGACAGCGATATTGTCATGGAGCAGGGTCAGCTAAGGGTTAAAGCACCCGATACTTCTCCTAACTATCTAAAAAGATACAGCGGGTTTCGGGTACGAAAGATGTCGGAGCCAGCCATCCACCTCACCAACATGGATCCTCGGAAGTCACCCCGCGTGCCAAGTCAGCGTCAGCTGCCTCCCAATTTTCTATTGAAGCCTGCTGTCGTCGGGAAATCTCGGATCATTGAGCGTACGAGCACTTCGTCAGCGCCGCCACTTCCGCCGAGGAACGAAGCGAGCAAACTCGAAGCTAGCGAGATACTCAGAGCGGGCAGCAGCGAAACCGCTGTCACGGAAAGGGGGTTGGCGGAAAAAGACTACTTCAAATCCCAAGACGGACAGATCAAAGATCGCGACTTTGGAAACTTCGAGGGCTACGAGTCCGACGCCTACTACATCGACGAAGCTTCCGTGAAAGGACCAACGGTGAATGTCGCCAAGCCGCTGGAGAGGAAGATCTCTTCAGTCGCTCAACCGAGCGAGAACCAACGAAGAACGTCCCAGTCATCGGCCTGCCTACAAACAAATGGGCGCAAAATTTCGACAACGAATCCTCCGACTGACCGGCGATTGTCCCAGGTATCTAAGCAGCAAAACGGGAGGAAAGTTTCCACGAGCAAGCAACCGAACGGTGCTCTTCCGCTGGACAGCTGTAAGGCTCGGCGCCCCGGGAAAAGTCACAGCTCCAGCTACATTAACCAACTTGCCGTTAACTTAAAATGAAATCACGTGAAGACGTTAGGTCGATTAGTGACTCCATTATCGGCACAGTCAACATAAAACGGAAACGGGAGTGTGGCAACGACAGCTAGCACCATCGGTGGCTGTGGCGACGGCAGCCGCAACAACAAATCAACGGACAAACGAAGAATTTACATGGGAAAGCGAAAAGTCGCAATCGAAATTGCAATATTTTATCGGTCGTTTTATCGTGTCCTCGTATCTTCCCATAGCCTTGAAATTTACAATGACACATTCACTCCATGTCTTTTGTCTTCACCAAGTTCAGTACTGTCCAACGTTCATTATAATTGCAGTTTCTTTCACACAGTAAAGTTTTGTCTGTCTGTTATGTTAATAGTATAGTACTGGGCAAGTTTTGTAGTTTTTGCAATGACTTAAGCGGTCATTTCGCCCGTATTTTGCTGTACAGTCATTATAGCCAGTAATCCAATAGAAAATATGAACAAAAGTGAGTGTTTCACTTGTTTTCCATGACACAGCCCAGCATCTTCATTTCAACACTGAGTTGGCATTTGTGCGTAGCAAAAGTTCGACGACCCAGGTCAACTAGTTTCAAAGGCCGTAACAGCGTACATGGAATACAAATATCAACGAGACATTATATTATGACAGTACAAAATGATTTATTCAAATAACTCACATAAATATCAGAATAGTTCGGAGAAATCGAGGTTTATAACCTTTTCTATGAAAAAGAAAAACGTGTTCGATAGAACTTTTCAGTTGGTATGGTTATTCGGCATGAAACCTTTGAAACTTTTTCACAAATTATAGCTATACTCCAGAAAGTTTTTTGTTTTATATTCGCCCAAGAGCCAGTGGAAAGAATAATCTTCAAAATCCTATCTAGACGAGCTACTTATAATAAGAACTACTTTCAGCGTTCGCTATGAAGTACAATGGGTTATTCGTATTTTTTAATAACCGTTTTTTCTCCGTTCTCTGTCTATTTACTTAGTTCTTTGTCAAAATATTATACAGCGCAGTATGGTTGATATTTTTACTTATTTCCTTCATACTGTCGAAATTTTGTCCTGACAGTACTATGCTATGATTAATTTTATTGGTTTTATTATCATTTTATTTTGAATTTCAAATATGTGCCGTTTCTGTATGGTTCCGTGCCTGTGCACATTTTCTGTGGTGACGCGTATTTTAAGCGCTTGAATGTAATATGCGCCTCGAAATTGGAAGACATAAACTCTTGCTCAAATTTTCCGCGAGAAAACATTTCCGACTCCAAGTCTTCATCATATCAAGAATAACAATCAAGAATTATCGTGTAAATTTAGTACTAGAGAATTAAACTACCCAATGTTTACCGACACTCAAGTTGAAATTCAAAACGGCCGCAAACTTGTGTTAACCCCATGGAGAAAAATTAAAGTTTTGTCTTCACAAAAATAAGCCGGTGAAATTATTATTTACCCAATGTACTCCAAAATGAGCACCCACAATTGATAGACCAAAAAAGTATTGTAAAAGTTTGAGAGTCCGAATATCTGTCCCGAAGGCACATTCTACCTAGCTGTACACTGGGTAAGATGCTTATTATTTTCACACATGTATGTGTACTGATTCTGTTCATTTGTCACGTTAAAGTAGAACGCGCCTCGGGGACAGATATTTGGACTCTCAAACTTTTGCGATTCTTTTGTGATATGCCACTCGTAGGGGTTCATTTTAAAGCTCCTGGTGTAAGAAAACTTTTAACCGGCTTAGTTTTTCTAAATTCGAAAATTTTATTTTTCTCCATAGAGTTAACATAGGGATGGCGGTCATTTTGAATTTCCAATATCGGTAAATCTTGGGTAATTCGTTTCTCTAGTACTAAAATTTGCACGGTGACTCCCGATATTTATTCTTGATTTTGAAAGAGAGTGGTTGAAAGATTCCTTGAGGAAAGTTTGAGCAAAAGTTTAAGTCTTTCACTTTCGAGGCGCATACTACCTTAAGTATACACGTATGTAAATAAAATACGCAAGTACAGGGTACACTTGGTCCGTAAAGATTTGCGTTGCGTATACTCTTGTTTTGCGTAGATATACGTTACGCATAATAACATATTGATTTGATATGTTCCATATACAAAGATAAACGTCACGTATACGCTAATGTTGTGTTGCATATACGTACATATACGTAAATATACTTAACGTATACTTAACGTATAACAAGCATTATATCACAAGAGTTATATCATGACAAGGCTTGATCTTGCACTGCCCTTGCGTACAGCATCTAACAATACCGTAACCCTGGTTGTGGTAACAGCATATACTCTTTACAGCAGAAGAACTGTGCTTTCATTTCTTGAACTGACCGGAACCAAGACAGATACTGATTTTTAGTGTACCGAGAAAGCACTGCAGCAGATACAGGCGTGTTACTTGGCCAAGTTACTTCGACGTTATGCACTGAATTGCCCCTTCGCTAATTGGACAGCGCATGTTGGTCTGATCAGAAGTGTTGCCAGTCGGTCAAATCTTTGAAGAACAAACTGTGGGCTTACAGAAGACTTTTAGTACTTGGCGTGTTTTGTTGTGATTTCGAGTTCTCACCTGCGAAATGCCCTTTCTGAGGAAAATATTTATAAGCGAACCGATCATTTATCAACAAAGATGCGAATGTTTATGCTGTTTGTATAATAATCATTGTAAACGTACAATATGTGCGTACTTAGGAAACCCATCGTTAATTCTATTACACTTAAAGGTATACTGTCACCTGTTCTAATGGAAAGAGAAAACTAAACAATCACAGATTTTAAGCGGGTTGCTGGGCATTTTGTATATCAAGGAACGCCCCTTTGACCATATATGGGCATATTTAGATTACAGGTGACTGTATACCTTTAATGGGTCGTAATGATCGGTGTTTTGTGATATTGAGACTTCCACATGAATAAATGTCGTAACAATCTTGCAAAAATGTTTGAGAAGTTCATGTATTATTTCGTCTTGAGTAGATCGAACAATGTTACATTCGCACATTGGTGTTCAGTAGCCACTGTTTCAATGGCTGCAAGTATCATAATACTGTCTATTGTTTACGATAGTATGCGTCTTGAAAGTGAAAGACTAAAACTTTTGCTCAAACTTTCCTTAAAGAAAGTGTCAACCATTCTCTCACTAAATCAAGAATAAAATCAGGGGTCACTGCGCAAAAGTTTGGTACCATAGAAACAAAAGACCTAACATTTATCGCTATTTAAAATTCAAAATGGACGCTATCCTTGTGTAACTCTACAGGGAAAAATAAACTTTTCGATTTTAGAAAAACTAAGACGATAATTATTTTTTATTATCCCAGAGCTTTAAAATAACCCCTACAAGTGGTAGATCAGAAAAGAATTGTAAAAACCTCAGCCCGAATATCTGTCCCCGAAGTTCAAGCTACCTTAATTATCTCCGGGATTCAACTTTTTGGCTACACAGATCTATTTTTTATTAATGAAGCAAACATTCACAGAGTACTACGGGCCAGTAGTCCCATAATCACCGTGATCTACAAAGGCAAGTGAAACAGTGCAGCGTTGGTGTAAACTGACTAATTACCTTAGCATGCTCCATCCTGGCATGACATTAGCGTTTGAATAATGTTGAATTTTGTCACAGAACACAGCAAAATGGTGGTTGTGGAAACCACAAAAGGTCTTCGTTTTTTTGTGATCCAAAATTTTGCATTCTCATGACGTTGGTAGGACTGAAACGAGAGAAATGCCATGTGAACGTCGCCATGGTAAATCAAGGAAAAGTCAAGGAAGTTTCTTTGCTGAGTGTAAGAGGAAACTTACCCGCTAAACAGTTCGCTCCTGTAAATGTCCTTAAATGACGTGGAGGATTGTTAAAGTGCAACATTGGAGCTAAACAAATTCTCATTGGGGAAAGACCTATTGCCATGCCTTGGTAACCAAGGTAATTACCGCAGCAACAAATGAACGTCATAGACCAACGCACAGATAGTGGCTGAAGGATCTCTTTCGGCATTGGTTAAAAATAAGCAATTCTGCCGTTTCTCAATACAAGTTTTGAAACCACGGACCTTTGTCGTGTACACATCACGAACGCAATGACTAACGGATGAAATTTTCACTTTGCTTTGCATTCCGAAGTTCTCAACTTAGCTTTTTTCCCCTGAAATTCGTGCTTGTGCTGCCTTTATTGTGTTTCTGAGATAATGCCATTATGTAGCTATTATGAACATGAAGCAAACCCATGAGTAAAGATTCAATACAGCCCACGGACCGAGGCAGGATGTCGCACCGGTTATTACTCAAGAAGGTCACTCGGTCCAATTAGCCGTACGGATATGTATATATATATCATCGTCCCTTTTGGCAAAACTTTTCTCGCGAAATGCAACCTATATATTCTTTCAGATAATTGCCAAGAACAGAGTCTGCTTTACTTGGCTTCAATTTACATTTATTCTAGTTTTATGGGACTAAAATGGATTCGACTTGTAATTCGTCGTCATACCAGATCTCGCATCTGGTTGACTGTCACGTTCTTTCAGGCACGTTACCCCAACATGTGTGGTTACGGTAGTTTGTATGAAAGTAGACCTAAAGGGAAAGAGAATGCTTCTGATCATAGTTTGAAACCAAAACGATGTCGTGATTTTGTGCCTCACGTCATGCATTCATGTACATCTAGTTCATTTTATGACAGGTACCCGAGAGAATGTCACCTCGTAGGTTAAAGAGAAAATCTCGCACAGTGAAACCTCCCCTCCCCCCAAAAAAAACCAGCACATAGTCAAGATTCCGTCGCAATATGATATTTTAGAAAGGTTTAAACATTTGCAGTATAATATTTCTTAGAGTCTCATTTCAAATAAGGAAAGTGAAAAAAGTAAATTCGGGGCTCCGAGCTTTGGATGGTAGCGGGCGCCCTCAGTGGTTCAGTATCGGTAATACCGGTGCGCCGATTCAGGAATCGACAAGGCTCGCTAACTGTATCGTACCTCTAGCATTTTCCTAGCCATCAAACCTTCGGGTTTTGAGATGAAATCGGAGAAGACTTGCCGCCTTATCATGTCGCTTTACTGAAACGATATCCGATGATGACTGGCAGGACTTAGAATTCTTAACAAACGTCTGATCTTTATTATAATGATCCTGTACATGTCGCTCACATTGTGACTTGTCAACTACCGTAATATAGACCCTTAGTTCCATTTTATTCAGACATTGAGCAGTTCAAGTTGAAGTTTAAGGACCTCCCAACTTTTGTTTAAAATCATTTGTTACTGAGATTTACGAGATTTACCCATTAATATACCCGGCATACCATATCTGCAGAACGACTAACCCATTTCACGTGTTTTTATGAAATAAATCGAAATTGCGAAAATAACCATTGGACGAGGAAATAACAGAAATTCAAGAAATCGATAGCCATGAAAAATTAGATTGCCATTATTGTTTGCTCAATCTGTCAGTGGGACTATGAATTTGTTGTTATGTATTCCTGTATTTTATTTTAGAATGAAACAAAATACTGTATGTCAATTTTCATTCATCCTTCCATGACGTCATCGATAATGGTCCATGAACTCAACTATTCCTTGTCGACCATTTTAAGATTTTCAGTATTCACAGGACGGCATTGTAAAGGTTATCACCTCAACAATAATGAGTTAGTGTTCCTTGCCTTTTCTGGATTAATTGTATATTTTCGACCCTGATGTTTGAATTTCGGTGAAAGAAAAACAATATTTACTCAATCATTCGAACAAACTTAACGATTTCTCCTAATGAATTGCAATTGTGAAAAGATACTGAGCAGAAAAGTAGTGCGCCCTTTACGACCAAACTGACTGATCTTTCGACGTTGACTCTATGAAAAATGTGTGACCTGACGTTCAACGTTTCCTGCCAGCGGTTCGCCCATTTGGTTCCACACACCAAACAACACCGTGCATGCGCAATGCGAACTGTTCCGCCAAGTTTACTTGACAACCATCCGGTGATCGCTATGAATTCTGGGATGTGCGACTCCTTCTCTGCAAGGTATACGCGATTCTTGGCTCAGCTGAAGGACAAGTCGAGTAGAGCTTACCCTTTCAAGGTTTTGTCGCTCAGCGTTAGAGAGCTTCAGATCTTCATAAAATTCAACAATGCTGAAACACAGGCTTCTTGAAGAGTTTCAAGACCTAGATCTAGAACGTAAGTGTTCTTTGTTTTGTCAACCTAAAATTGTTTTCCTTTATTTGAAAATATTCTGTCGCTTACTTTGGAGAGCGCCATGTTGTTATTGCATAGATGATTTAGTTAGTCCGTTTATTTATTTATCGATATCGAAGAATTTGGTAATTCGATTATAATATCGAAAATATTTAGTTTGAATATACCGTGCTCAAATCTAGTTTCTCTACATTAATGGTAGATTCGACCACAAATAATTTGTTCACACAATGTAAAGGCGACAGTTAATTGCCTAGCGTTGAATCAAACGCGTTGAACATTTCACATTCCTTATTTAGACTTAGATGAATAAATATTTTCTCTTTTGTTTCAGTCTACCTTCTGAAAAGCTACACTCAGAAAAATTTCAAAATGAGACTCGAGTTGGAATTTTTGGTTTAATGTTAATGATTTACTTTTAAACAGTTAGCGAACAAAAATAAAACCCGGAGTTTGACTGTGAAAAATTAGCGGGAAATGAAGCCAATATAAATGAGATATTAAACACATTGACAAATCATTAATGAGAATAACTGATTGCCGTATCTTTTAACAGCTATATGTCGTTTTTTTTCGGAATTTTTATCTGTTTTGCTTGACTTGTTCGAAACATTTATCGTCTTCACTCCAACATTGCGTGTTCAGTTTACACCATTGTCTGGCGATTATTTCATGATAGGACGGATTGTATCGGTGCAATCTTCTTTGCCATTCAGTTTTCTGTCAATAAAGGATGTCGGTCAAAGTTCACGAGGTGAGCGCTTCGATATTACCGTGCTCTTGGCGGCAGTTTGTTTTAAGTAAAGTCATACTGTGGATGACAGATACCAAGCTAACCTAAGGTCAGACACAAGCGAGTTGATCGAGAAATAGCTCACAGATATGCCTAAAACTGAGATCAGATTCACTGATTACGTAGCGACAAACAAATCTTAAGAGTGATAACAGCCGTGAAATAAGTGTCGAATATTACCTTTTACCGTGAACTTAGATGTTGCGGTGAGAATATATGGAAACGAGGATACGAATATGGACTCTTACGCTAATTTAAGAAATTTAAACAAAAGAGCGCATGCGGACTGGCAGTCAAAAACTGATCGCATTATTAATGTACCTTGAAAAGACTGCAATGCTACAAGTAGTAAAGGGACAAGAACAAGATTGTTGTCATGGAAGTGAGACGAGCGTACATTGGGAGAGCCATAATTTGAAAGAGCTCGATATTCAAGTTACACTCTTGTTGTGCAAATATCTGTAGTTATTTATGACAGATAATTACGTCAGAAAAACGTCACTTCGAAAAGAAGATTTTCACTATAGCCGTAACGTGACATACATAAAAAAGAAAAACAATACCCACAAAAACCAAACAACCTGTGGATTATTAGAATCGATTACGAAGACGAGTAGGAACATGCTATTACAAGATAGGTAATCTTGTTAATGAAAATTCCAGTGTATTTGTCTTTTTGTAAAGCTTTAAAGCTGTTGGTGTATTGCATATAGTGAGTTTTGCATTGAATTAAGAGGAACCAATTTTAACGCAGCAATTATAGAGAAAACTCATGAAGTCTGACGTTTTGTTAACGGTAGTGACCTCATTGCTTGTAACTACTTGTATAATAATCAACCTGATCTTGATTATCATACTCCCCAAATAGTTCGGTGACCCGGATCAACAAATGACGGGTGTGAAAAATGTAGGAAAATTTTTAAGCGTACCTGCTATAGCCAATTCCTCTTAATTGCTCTCTAGTCTTAATAAAACAAATCACAATTAAAAAAAACCCCAAAACCCCCAAAAAACAAAACAAAAAACAAACAAAAAAAACCCCAAACCATCCCACAGTTTTTAGTCTTATGAAATACTCAGATATTAACCAAACAGCTGCTGTGCCCGAGTCTGAACTTCGATCTTGGGCGCGGTTAACTTGTTCAGTGGACTCATGCAAGTTCGTTGACACTTTTATCATATTACGGCACGACTTACACGTATATATTCGACAATCCATGCATGAAATATTTCAAGCGACTCCTTTAAGGTAGAATGCGCCTCGAAAGTGAAAGACTTTTGCGCAAACTTACCTCAAGGAATCTTTCAACCATTCACTTTCAAAATCAAGAATAAAAATGGGGGGGTCACCGTGCAAATTTCGGTACCAAAGAAATAAATAACCCAAGATTTACCGACATTTGGAATTCTGAATGGCCGCCTTCCCTGCGCTAACTCTATGGAAAAATATAAAATTTTCGAATTTCGAAAAACTAAACAGGTTAAAATTTCTATTTCATCAAGAGCTTTAAAATGAACTCCCACAAGTGGTAGATCAGAAAATAATTTTAAAAGTTCAAAAGTTCAAATGTCCCGGAGGCGCGTTCTACCTTAAACCATATTTCAACTGACAATGATCCTCTAATTGCTGTAGGCCTAATAATTATTTTATGGCCCCCTAAACGATATAGCTGGCGTCACTGTGACAGGGCTCTGTGGAAGTCGAGTGAGTTGTAAATCAAGTCTCTTTTGTATAAGAGGGCAGTGCTCTAACGTCCCAGTACTGGCATACACAATATATATAAGGCTGGCAAAAGAAACCCTCCGAGTCGCTTGCTTGCAGAGAGTTAGGATAGAAATACCAAACAAACAAACGTATGACCGCAACAGTTGATCTATCTTTTACGGTTCAGATAACCCGGGGTTATTCATTCAATGACACTGCATCGGTATTAGTATATATATATCAACTAATTCTGTCGCACAAAGTATGGTGATATTAATTAATGGATAGAAAGTAACTCAGGTCTTCGGAATGATGTAAAACAAGTATCTTTTCCTGAAACCAACAACTTTTGACAAAACTGTCTATGATTAGACGTTAAAATGCGTCTTCTGAGACAGCCATTCATCAAAGAAACAATCGTAATGTGCATCATACTTCGATAGCTGTTATGTTC
>LD346637.1:203051-216038 GCA_001465055.1 Ptychodera flava
CACAAATACTGCCTTATCTTTCTTAACAACACTACCCTGTCCATTTATTTTGCGCCGGTTGAATGAAATGAAGGTTAATGGTTCAAAAAACGTGATATAATAGCGCCATGGAGGTGTATTTTCAAACAAACAAAGTTTTACCGGTCACTTAAGGTGAAATACGGTGTTGTTTTTACGATTGCAATCGATCGAAAAATGATTAACGTAATTTGTGCTACAGTTTCGGTTTTCGTAGCAGATTGTCCATTACTAATCAATGTGTGGCGTGGCACTTTTGACGTGGTCCAACTAGGTTTTTTCTATGTGCAGTAGTTGAACATGTAATGGCTGAATTTTATATTCGCTTTTAGAGATTTTCCTTATGTATCATGAATACTTTCAATCATGAATTGATATATCGGCTACTCAATCGTCACGATCTTGGTGTATTTGAAATTCATAGGTTTATTATCTAACAATTTTTGCCGCTCTCAAAGACCCCGTTCATGTCTGAGCATCTTACTGCCGCTTACAGCCGTTATCATTGAGTGTTGTGGGGTCATGTAGGGTCACCTTTAACAACTCTACCCATCTTCACCTAATCTTGTTTGAGTCGCACGATGTATTTACCGCAGGCATTCCTCAAACTTTGACCGTTATCTAGATAAGGTTGTGTAGCAAATCTTCCATTGACAGCTTGTGAACACATCAGCGGAGTGCGTTGACACCAGCCAAAGAGATAATCATCAAGCTGTACTGAGACGAGCATTGCTGTAACAAAGCCGATGTTGGACGCCGTTGGATGTTGTTCTGTGGGGTCTTGCTGCTCAGATATACATTTCGGGAACAACTTCAGGTTTTACCAGAATAATACGAGTATCACACATGAGACTGTCAAGTCTTCGTATGTTGTTTCAAAATTAATATTTCCTTTGAATTTTGGGCGTTAAAGAGTGGATTACGATAGAATTTTCCGAGCGAGCAACCTGGATTACCGATAATCAAAAATTTCTAAAATGACCGCAATTATCTTCATAAATTTAGCGGAATAATAAAAATATCTATTTCTATGAAACAAATAGCGGAACCCTTGATTTTCTCCACAGTCATAGAAATAAATCTAGGCAAGTTTTAAACTTGCCGTCACAAGGAAAGGAATTGCATAGCCTAATAATGTTCCTCACTAGTCCGAATTTTCCGCGAGACAAATTCCACCTCCATGGTTACGGCATGACGTCACTAGCATATTTCGCTTCGCGGTCAAGGATCGAAACTGTTCCACGTGCAATGACGTATCTGTTAATTACGGAAAACTGAATAATATTACCAAATGGCCCGCAATGTCTCATAAAAATTAACATATCAGATTCTATTTTAATCACAGACTTATTTTGTGCCACAACTGGAGCTCCGTTATTTAACCATATAAATGTATAATAGGTTACCCAAAACGAGCGAGCATAACACATTAAATCAAATATCAAACTGATTTTTGGAGGAAGCGGTACTCATTCAACCCTTCCTATTTACAACTGCAGTATACGGTTTTCATGTGGATGGAAGGATGTAACACAAAATATATCCCCATTCTGTTGCAACAATTTAGAAGTTGACTAGGTTGTCTTGGTTAATATGGATTGTCAAAAATTTTTTCTATCCTCAATATGCCACGCATGTTCGACATTAACAGCACTGCAAAGAGTTCCAACCGAACTCCACTTTAATGGCCTTGACCTGACATGTTGGATTTTTCGGACATCCACATTATCTGCCTACGTGTGAGTTTTGATGTACAGAGAGATAATGCAGGATTGACCATCTGTGCATGGCGTCTCGTAGTAACAGCCATATGGAGTCACCAACTGTCAGGGTCAGATTTTTGACAAGGCGACTGTCCGAATCTCTTAACTGAAAGTAGAGCCTGGACTCCATTTCCTCATACCTACACTGGGCAATAGATAAGTAGATAAATAAATAGTAAACAAACCAACAATAAAAAAACCCAAACAAATGAATGAATCAATGAATAAATAAATAAAAATATATAAATGAGAGCTCTACACTATAAATAATAAATAAGTATATAAATAAATAAATAAATAAATAAATGAATTGACTTAATCTGAAAATTAAATTGATTAACTTGATGAAATCTTCAAATCAGAACACTGCGTAATTTTTCCAGCCAAAGTTGTTGTACAACATTTTACCAGTTTTTGCAAATTTTTCTGTAATATTTGTGGATAATTTTGGACCAAATAGACATCATATTTTATTTGCTACAGTTTTTAATCAAAATTTTGGCAAAATCTAAAAAAAATTACTAGAGTATATTTTATAGAGGTGAAAAAAAAGTTTTGGCGCTCTAAGTGTTAACATCACCGAGGAAACAGAGCAAGGGATTGACGGAGTGTGGTTTCACACACATCTCAAATATGTTGAAATATGTATCAGTATGCCTTTTGCAAGGTTTTTTCATGTTTCTCATTTCCAATCAACGACATGTAAGCACAGTGATATGGAATTCCATTGAAGACCACTAATAGCTTCATTAACCGACAATAAATATTGAATTTCAATTCAAAACTTTCACTGTCAAACAATTCGTGATTAAATTGCAGCTTGCAATATCAAGGTAGCACGCTCCCCAAAACTGTAGGATTTAAATGTCTGCCAAAACTTGTCTTAAAGAAATTTTCGATCATTCTCTTTCAAAATAAAGAATAAAAATCAGGGGTCACCATGCGAATTTTGGCGCTAGAAAGACAAATAATCTAAGATTTACCGACACTTCAAAGTCAAAATGGCCAACATTCCCGTATTTTCGGTTTTTACAAAAGCAAGCCCGCAGAAACTTCATATACCCAAACAGCTTCAAAATGAAACCCAACAATGGGTAGACCAAAAGATTACTATGTAATTTTGAGAGTCCAAATATCTGTCTCCGAGGCGTATTCTACCTCCAACTTGATATGACAGGAAGATGTGCATTTCCGAAGCACTACAATTTTCTGAGACAATTAGGCCTCTGCACTTTATTTTGAAATTTATCGCGAAATCCATAGTTTCAATGGGAAGAACCAGCGGTTGTACGATATTGAGAAGTTGATGCACTTACTTCCTCACTCACGGCCTGTTTTTCTGTCTCTCTCTTGTCTGTCTCTCTGTCTGTTTCTTCCTCTCCCGCTCTCCCTCCCTCCCCTGTCTCTGTCTGTCTGTTTCTGTCTGTCTGTCTGTCTATCTGTCTGCCTCTGTCTGTCCCTGTGTCTCTGTCTGTCTGACTCTGTCTGTCTGTCTGTCTGCCTGCCTGCCTGTCTGTTTGTCTGTCTGTCTGTCTGTCTGTCTGTCTGTCTCTCTGTCTCTGTCTCTCTGTCCCTGTCTCTCTGTCTCTCTCTCTCATATCAACAGCAATAGAGTACACTGTGTCCGTCAAGACAAGTAAAAAAGTCGGCGCTGGAACAAACGCCGACGTATACATCACAATCTATGGCCAGCGAGGCGATACTGGACAATGGGATTTGAACAAAGACAACTACCAAGACAGCTTAAGAATGTTTGAACGTGGAAATGTGAGTTACTTTGGAAATTTTTGAAACTAAATTCGATATTTTGAAATTTAATCTTGGTATTCAGTGGCTAGATGTAGTCGTTTGCTGTTCGTGTCGCAGCCGTCAGTCGTTAGGACGCTTCATGATTAGGCGGTCAAAGGTTAAATGAACTTTGCTGGCTGTTGTAAAATTGGCTCAACACCAATGAGAGACAATGTATTCTCTTTTCTTTTATTTCTAGACCGATCATTTCACAGTAGAATCTGTGCCTCTAGGAGATCTATCCAAGGTAGTGATCGGGCATGACGGAAGCGGCGTTGGTAAGTGTCGGACCGGACTTTTGGTCCGCTATGAATATTGGATATGCCCCGTGATGACTATAATAGTTATCGTCAGGTTGGTCAGAACATTTCGCAGAAAGATAATTTGCTAAAAGCAAATAATAAAGAACACAGTTTGTCATTGTTGTTCAGCTTTATTGATTTTTATGTGAAGCTTTCTGAGGTGCCGCCAACGAAGCTGTTCGTACCAATAGTTGTTCGTGTCCAGTTTTTCAGCGGGCGGGAAAATGTAAAAACTAATCAGAGGGCGGGAGAAAAAAAATCGATATTTACTGTGTGCGGGGAAGAAATTTCGTTTATTTCAGTGGGCGAGGAGAAAATTTTTGACAGTGGGTACCGGAAAATACTTAGAGGGATCGGAGGGGAATGCCGTGGTTGATAGAACTTGAGGGGAGATTAAGCGCCTATCTTACAAGGGGCAATTTTCCAAGGTATACATCTCGTACGGTTTTGCGTTGATCTAGGTTGCCTAATGGACTAGTGGGCAATGGGGAATTTCTGTAGTAGGGAGAGGGCAGTGGGGACCTTGCATTGTTGTGGGGAGTGGGAAGCGGGCAGACCATAAATACTGGAGGGTAGTGGGCATCAATATGCAGTGGGAGGACATATTTTCCGGACATGCCAGTGGGAGGGCAGTTACGAACAGCTCTACTTTTCCCCCTCCAAATTTTAGATCAAGGTCAAAAATGAGTAAAATCGGTATATCAGCCTTCAAAACATGTTTTGTGATGATTTGCGAAATTGATGAAATTTATCAGTTGGTGGCACCTGCGCTAGAACTTACTCACCCCCAGTTTTCTGAAAATTTCATAGTCATCTTACTCTTACAGGTGACGGTTGGCATTTAAACAGGGTCAAAATCACCGATCCGTCGACAGAAAAGGTCTATTACTTCCATTGTGATAGGTGAGTGGCAGGGTGAACTTTTCTCGAACTGACCACTTGAGAATCTTATCTCCTCGTAAACTAGTAGAATTGCAGTCATAAAAACTTTATAACGTTCGTATGATGCGATGATTGACACATGCATAAAACCATAAAACAACCAGGTCAACGTACTTATATATACATTAAATAAACTAAACTAAAATCAAATCAAATTAAATTAGAATACATTATCTGTACCATGTTACTTATTTACAGCAACCTAAAGGTCCTTTGCATTATCTCGGTCATTATTTTATAATAATGTTCGAAATTTTAACAAGGGGTGTCACTGTTGAAGACTTTTCGGTCAGAAAATTTATTTGATAAATAGTTTTTTTTTCAGCTGTTGTACTATTTGTCGAACGTTTTGCCGGCACGTTTTGGCAACCAGTAAAATGTGATATGTAACACAATCTGCTGTGAAACTTCATTTGCGTTCAAGGTCTAAACTAACAGCGTGTCCTTCTGCTGACTGAAAGTCATAATGACGTCATAATGACGTAGCAAAGGTCAGTGGATAAAGTAGGTCGGTGCATGTAACGGGAACTCAGAGGAGGTCAAAAGCTTGGGCTACTTGGGCTACTTAAATTTTAATAAAAAGCTCGTTTGGCTAAACTTCCGTACTCCCATAATCATTTTCTTCTTGACAATTTTAATCGACGCAAATACAGTTGGGCAAGCTGGGAGGATCTCTCCGATTCAGGCACATTTCAAGCATTGAATATTTTAAATATATTTTATTTGATACACGAAAGTGACAACATTTTGTTTCTTTTATTTCCGTCTTAAGATGGCTAGATGCCGGAGAAGATGACGGCCTGATTGAAAGAGAACTGGAAGTTCAAGATGAAGGAGAAGACAGTGGTGATGATGATTAGCCAGGAACCATGTAACGCAGTGTGTTGTCTGGAACTGCACTTGATGTAGAAAATGCAATAGTTTCGCAATTTCACAGAGAAACGTGTAATTTATTAGAAGGTTATCTACTGAAATATTGGGTATAAATGTTATTGGCGATAGAAAAAAATCAATACAAATACTCACTACACCAATTATTTGAAGCAGAGCAATACTCGTAGCAGTGCCTGCAGCAGGCTGGTCTTTAGTGCAATTAGCCCTCTTGCTGTTTGATGAAACGCCCATCGTGATTCGCCGACAGCGACAACGTTCAGCACGAAAACGATTTAAGTGCAAATCACAACACTTGCGTAGTTTTTCTATGTTTTACCGACTTGATCAATCGATGAATAGTTTTAGTGTCGTCTACTTTCGTGGATTTTGCATCGCAAGCGTGAACTTTTCTCAAAGTGTGTTGCGTTCAACAATATGGATGTTCCACTCAATTCCAAAGCCAACATGAAATTGTTACTTCCCGACATTGCTCGGTAATGTGACCTTATTCGGGGAGATTGTAAAATGCACTCGATAGAAATAAATGCAATAAAACACCATTTTTCTAGTAAGTTATATAATGTCACCATTCTGTCTTAAATGTCAGACGACACAGCGCTACTACCTAAAAAGCTGTTCGACAGGCAGAACCCAACGAAAAGGATGAGTATAGACTGATCTGAAATCAAATTTAACACTCTCAGTAATATCCTTAGATATTATTATACACAAATATGTATGTTGGGTTCATTGACCTGTTTATGCTTATTGATGTTACCCAAGGCAGTTTGTGATCATCGTAATTGGAACTGACGTTCCACAATGCATAAAGCCTGCCATGGTTACTTGTACAGCTTAGACGAAGTGATGTCATTTACAGCTGTTTTCATCTTACCAAGTCTCTCTGTTTACATGCGGTTACACTCAGTCTGTTACTGATTGAAGTTTGGTAAAATGCAAGCTCCCCATCCACACTTTGGCCTATCTGTTTTCTATTCCCAATACTTTGTGCAACTACTTTCTTATCTTGTCCGGCTCTCTGCAGTGTCTTTACCTCTCTCGGTGTCTTATCTTTCTCCCTCTCCCTGTTAGTGAATTACTTATCTAAAGTCGCCTAATTAAGGTTACGCGCCTCGAAAGCGAAAGACTCTAAACTTTTGCTCAAACTTTTCTAAATGACACTTTCAACCATTCCTTCACCAATACAAATCAAGAATAAAAATCAGGGATCTCCGTGCAAAGTTTGGTAAAGTTTGGAAACGAATCACCTATTACTAACACTTACCGATATTTGAATGACCGCCATCTCTGTGTCAACTCTGATGGAAAAATAAAATTTTCGATTTTCGGGAAACCAAGACAGTGAAATGTTTTCTTACTGTAAGAGCATTTAAATGAGCCCCAACAAGTGGTAGATCATGAAAGAGTTGTAAAAATATGAGAGTCAGAATATCTGTCCCTGAGGCGCACTCTACCTTAATGTTATACAGTCACCTGTAATCTAAATATGCCCATATATGGTCAAAGGGGCGTTCCTTGGTATTCAAAATGCCCAATGTGAGGGTGCTGTTTTTAAAAAGCGGCCACCCGCTTAAAATCTGTGATTGGTCAATTTTTTTCTTTCCATGGTAACTGTGGCAAAATTGGAACAGGTGACAGTATACCTTTAATGTTTCTTGCGCTTTTGATAGATTGTTTTGCAGATTAACAGGATTGTGATCATTCAGACTCAGAGACAACTGCAAGGCTTTAAAACAAGAACGAAATTTGTACATTATCCTTTCCTTGATTTCGTTTTCCTTGTCTTGCATTTACTTACAGTTCTGAGAAACCGATAGCTAGATGTCAATTTCAACATTTTCTTCTGTAATCACAAATACAACTCAAATGTTTTTCACACCATTTTATTGTCCGAAAATAGATACAACAATGTTAAGATGTCACGCTGATCGTAAGCATACTAATACAAATGACATTAGTCAGTAATATGACAGTTTTTACGATTTCAAAAAATGAGTAAAAAGCGAACCCATTTCGGTTCGAATATTACTGAGGAATTTTTTTTGTACACGTACAACAGTATTTTTATGAACTGTTGAGAATCTTTTTAGGGATTTGAATTCACTGATTTGCAAGCGAATCATTAGCACCCAGTGTTGTGACATTTATCTCTAACACTGTCTTTAGCGAATTCGGTTGTCAGAAAAGTGGCGCAACTAAAGTGATGAGTATTTGGTTTTGTGTTTTGAAGTTGCCCTTTCTACATGCACTTTGCCTGTCCCCATGGCATTGCCGCTACTCCGCCTGATCCTCTACAGCCGCCATCATCTCTTCTCCCTCCTCCCCCTCCTCCTAGTCCTCCTCATCATCATCATTAACAACAACAAGAACAACAAGAACAACAAGAACAACAATAACAAATAGCAGCAACGACGGCGACAATGATGAAGACAACAACCGTTACGGAAGTAGCACCAGCAGTGACGTCAGCAACTTAATCACCTTAATCACATCATCACTGTCGTGGTGGTGGTCATCACCGTTATCGCCAAGATGAAGGAGGAAAAGCTTCAAGGGAAAACATTGCCCTTATCAACTGACTTCATATATTTAGAAGATGAAAACACCTCACACTCTCCGAATTTTGAGATAATAAGGCAATGACGTCACTCATAACCCGAAAGAAAAACACGCGGAAGATTTTTTCCTGTATGCCTGAACTATTTTCGAAGATTTCTCCGGACCCCAAACGCATGATGACAAACAAAGTGAATTACGCGAGTATAATCAGATGGTGTTTGTCGAAAGCTTCGTCTCGCCAGTTGAATTTTGCTGTAAACAACCGCTTCGCTGTTCACGTCAATTGATTGACACTGTGTAGCTCTCAAATTTTTTATCAAAAACCTTTTGCGAGACAGATAATCTAGATCAACAACAGGGCCTGTCATGTTTTGAACACTGAAAGTTGGTTGATACTTCTTGTTTCTTGCGCTGAGATTTAAGGGTTATTTCTGAATAAGCCCGCTGAATTTTATAATAAATTTGTCGTATCTTTGACCTGTTATCTAGTCAGCAAGGAAATTGGTCAGGTCGAGTTTTATAAATGCTTGAACACACGATGACTGCATCCCTGGGTAATTCACCCTTACACCGTGAGTATGTATACAGGGAAAGGAAAATATGATTTCAGGGAAGATATTTAAGTACTGTCATGTGATCCTTATGTAACAAGCGATTACAAAATACAAAATCATAGCATTTGGCAATATCTATAGGCTTTCACAGAAAATATACTATAATGGGGTTACGGCGTCACCTTTTTGCAGAAAAGTCATGACTTTTAAGAGCCAAATACTTGTCCCGGAACCTTAATACACTGACGAATTCACCATGTGTGTGCTCTGGCTTGTTAAGTACGCTCGTTATGATACAAATTTAAAATCTAAATGTACAATCAAGATTTTTATTATACTTTTTTTGTCTTTATTTCTAACAAACATCAATAGGAGTGCCATTCTCATCTTACAGAAAATTCTCGACCGGACCCCTAAACGCAACCAGTTCTGAAAAAAAACGGTTGGGTGGCCGTTAATGGGTCCATTCTGTAACGGCATGTTACATGTTAATGATTGTATGCTTTATGGACGCAACATTTGTTGGTTTACTGGGAGGGAACTCAGTCGTGACATCTCACGGAATTGAACGGAAGTAACATTAACATTCAATCTTAAACTGGCCAAAGTACATCCCGACATGTTATTCTTAGAAATAACTTTTTAAAAAATATCTGAATTATTTTGAACTCAAAGCTGTTTTCAGTCCAAATGAGTGTATACCATTAGGAAATTCAGCATCTGTGGCAGCAAATGCGTCGTTTTCAGAGCCGCTGATGTGTAGACGCGTACTTTTCTATCCGCGGGATATGATATTTCCTCCACACAAAGTACATCTAACCTGAATACCAAGCTGCAAAACCGTCAACCGCCTGCCCATTGGTCGGTTAGTGATCGTGACGTCATGTAGAAAGCCCGCGGACCATGCAATAATTAACTATATTACCCAAGCCCGAGTAAAATTACAAACCTTCGGTTCAGTGACAGAGCAGTTATTCCCAACTCTCCTAATAAATGTATTCAGAACGTCTATGTCCATTCTATGGCCGTGCATAATTTGGGTATAAACATAGAGCGGGTTGAAAAGTGCAGTCACCAGTCGTGTCCTCTCGAGAGAAACAGTGACATCACGCACGAAGGGATTATGATCCACTTATTCGCACTACCGGCGGCTTGTCTCATAAAGACTCGTTTTGATCACCGAATATCCACTTCACGTTTACATCAATTATTAAATCAATCGAGGATTTTTTTTTTTATAATTTGGTGTATCAGTACTGGATTTATGATTCATAAATCACAAATTAATGTAAAAATGATTGCCACTGGGTTATACATGGTAAGAAACGTGTTCTAATTGCAAACAGCCTGACGGAAAGCTTTGGCAAATGTTACAAACACGACGGCGTAATCCTCCTTGAGAATTATTCAATGAGAGGCATCCTTCTTCGATATCTTTGCTTCATTACCCAACATCTACAAGCAGCTTCTCACCAGAAACGAAGTGAATGCAAATATTCGGGCCATTCACCGAGTGAAGAGACACTAGCAAAAGTAAAGTAGGCTTGTAACTGTGAAAAAAAATGATAACTTTTCGGTGATATGCAAAATTCTGTGTGGTTATAAAGCAATAATGTTGAGGCATCGTACTTTTTTCAAAGTAAAATCAGCATCAACACCCGGTCACATGGTCTGCATAGATGATAATCGTACTGATTACAGATAGTTTTAGGATTGGCGTACTGAGTCGGGGATTTACGTGCACAAAGTCAGTTACAGAATACTGCTCTCCAGGAGGGCGTGTGGAAGAAACACGTCGTACCTTGTACGGGAATAATGGTCTCAAAAAACCTGCGCGTTGTCGCTCTTCTCGACTTGCAATTTTTGTACATGCTAATTCATGTGATATTGTACCGTTTCCGAAATACTTTCACGTTATCCATAAAACGGTGCCACTATGTGAAGTTTGAATAAGCTTAAAGTCTAACCTAGACCTAAATCTGGATGTTTTTGACGTCAAGGGCGTGATTCATAAATGCTATATTAATGCATGTATCAAAATTTGACAAGTTGCTGAACAATTCATTATGTGAGGTACAACGTGTTGAAAGGCGCCGTACTCTGGCCTGTAAAGCGTGGATTTACTTAGTCGCGCAGCTCAAACATGTTCATTTGATATTTTTAAATGAGTTTACATGTCCAACTCTGAGTTATACATTAAACATAATTGTCTGAAACAGCACCGCGGGAGTGGTTCGTAAACACCTCAGAGCTTTCAAATTTCTCATAGAGAAAAATATGCAGACGTTGCTGATAAGTTAGTGACCTTATCCTAAATGTTACCTATTTGTGTGCCATTGATAAATACTATTGACATTAAAACTGTGTGCTGGTCTGTGCGAGTTTGACAGATGACACCTCTTTCGTTTTGTCTACACAGCGGGGAGTGAGCATATTTACTGTGCCCATCCACGAGATCACGGGTGACATCAGCTATGTCGCCGATTACCAGTTCCTCTTGGATCACCAGGAATTCACGGGGCCCCCAAAATTATCTCTTAATCTCGAAGCGAAGAGCGGATGCCAGGTCAAAGTTTAGGCTAAACTACGTCGAATCTGCTGATCTGTTGGTGCTCGGCCGTACAAGCCTCACTCGTCCCGTCTCTCTCCATAATCTGTGCGGCTGTGTGCATCAGTAAGCGTGAGTTCGCTCTGGTTAGAGTAGTTTTCCGTATATCCTACAACATGGCAGCCCCTCTGATGTTCGCCGCCCGGGCGCAGTTTATGAATATGCGTAAGTATTGCTATGGCAGGACTACATAATATAGACTTTTAATGAATAGCTTTACCCTTCAGAATATCTTGGTGTTATTCGATACGCAGCCGGTTCGATTTTCATACGTTCGAAGCGCCTCGTTATCTGGTTACCTGGCCTAACCCAGGTGACCACATCCGTATAATGTTAAAACGTAAATCAGCGGTTCTGCTCCGGCACTATGGTTTGAACGAGACCACGTTGTTGTTCGAGGCGACCTGGTCGCAAATCTTCGACGGGTTCCTTTCTGGAGAGACTAAACGGCCTTGTGGGTGATCTCGGGCATAAAGTCGTGAAATTTCTTTCAAAACGGGTCAGGTGGAATGGCCTACTGAACTTTAGTACAGATTGTTCCACAAATTACTGATTTCACAGCAGCAACGGGCGAGTTAGAACAGGGACCACGGCGAGGTAATTATAGTACAACTGTCATGTATATATAAGTTATCAGGAATGAGTTATTGGCTGAAAACGGAATTATCGATATCTGTGTTTATTCACGAAAGCTGTAAAGCTGGGCGATTGTAGGAGGTACGATATATGCTTTTTCTATGACAACCTTTTGTTGACCACGAAAGGTGGAACTCGGATAGCAACCCTGATGGCTTTGATGTCGAATTTTCATTTTTTTTCTTCGCCGTTTTGCGACAAAGCCGATTATTTAATTCAGGAAGAGACAAGAATTTGACCTGAATATAAGGGACTTGCCCCGGTCGTTGACTCTTCAAGAAGCAGACTTGTAACACAAAGGTTACACGGAAAGCAAATGAAGTTTCACCCCGAGGACCGCTTACGGCCATCTGTCGATCGATGACGTTCGATTGGTCACTCTGTCTGCTATGGTAGTAAAAGCGCCACCCCTTTTTCACGATTGTGAGCACGGTGTATAGGGGCGTACCTCGTATGCATGGAACAGTCGAACGTTGATCCACAAATGTTTCAGTAAAGTAGCAATATAGGTTTCTTTCATAATTTTATGGTGGAATTGGAAGCTAAAATGGCAAAAAGTTTTGATACAGCTTGATTTCATCGATCATCGGATTTTTCCTCAGTCTTAACTGTCATTATCATGAAAGATCAAAATCCCTAGCGCTATGCTCTAGATAACTATGGCCTAGTTGTTCATCAGGGTTCTGCAGTGATTGTCTTTCGATCGAACATCAAAGCAGCACAGGTTAGGCAAACTGAAGTAAGTGCCCTATTGATTCACCAAAGTTTAAGTTTTTTTTTCGCACAGAGAGAATGATTTAATTTGGATCTACTGTCAGAGCTCTTCATCGAAGTTGTACGCACACTATCCAATCAGTTAAACATGACACATCATAATTTCTCAACCAATCGGCACGGCATCATATTATAAGTTCTGCATCGTA
>LD346637.1:217714-237942 GCA_001465055.1 Ptychodera flava
CTTCCAAAAGAAGTGGGAAAAGTTTATAAAATGAGAGTTTCTCACGACAACAGTGGTGATAGCAACAGCTGGACGCTCAACCAAGTAAGTGGAAAGTTTATGATTTACTTTCTACATTAGCAAATGAAACTTCTGTTAATGCTGGACTATAATTCGGGTTCTAATTTTTGCAAAATTGTGCCTCCATAATACACTCAACCCTGGCTTGATCAAAATGTAATCGTATTTGGATGGTAGAAGCCTAATGTTCGTCAGTCAGTTCAACTGTCGTATCTTTTCTCCAGATTACCATGTTCAACATGACAGGAATGATGCTTTTCAAATGTGAGCGTTTCTTATCACCAACGGAAGATGATAAACAATTTGTCAGAGAGCTCCCATGCTTGAGACCGGGAGAAGAGCCACTGCCAGGTAAGCCCACTCAAGTACACGTATTACCGGAAGAACGCTTTCGTCATATATAGATGGATTCAGGTTCAACGGAAGTGATAGGCGGCCATATTTGTCCGTTGTTTATCATCTCATCCCTGATCACCGCAGTCAGTGACCATGCACCACTCAACCAACAAACGGACAAACAAACAACTTGGCTGTGATCTTGCTTTAACAAAATACCTTGGTAATATTGCAAGTTTATTTTGCGTTTGCAACTGTCTGTGTTTTACGTCCTATTGCAGTGAAGAGATATGAACTGGATGTGAAAACAGGAAGGGAGAAGGGAGCTGGCACCAAGGCGACTGTAAGACTTATGTTGGTCGGCGAGAAGAGCGACACAGGTCCCAGAATCATGGGGAAGCATAATTTCCTTAACGATAGAGAGGACGAGTTCAAAAAAGGAAGGGTGAGGGCGGCATTTTTATCGATAATTAAAACAGACGATTTTAACACTGAACGAAGTACGTTTATTTAGCATCGCATGATTGCCATCTTTCGTCTCGCATCTAGTTAGCATGTTTCTCAAACGTGCAGTAAGATAGAATGGTGTACAAGTTGTATATGCGTTGGTACAAAATTATTTTGAATTTTTGCCCTCGTGTAAGAAGAGAATAAAACGATTAACTGTATTTTATATATATATATATATATATATATATATATATATATATATATACATATATACATATACATATATACATATATATAAATATATATATATATATATATATATATATATATATATATATATATATATATATATATATATAAAGAAAGATAATAACTCTTAAGCGTTAATAATATACTCTAGTGATGCTTATCATGCTGTCAATCATTATTATTATCATACAGACGGCGAAGTTCTTTATTGAAGCCGTCGATCTTGGTCCCATCACAAAAATTGAAGTTAGCCATGACGGAGACACAAAAAGTAAGTAAAATAATATGGCCTCGCATCCGTTGCTCCAGTTTTTGAGGAAGATGAATCATGAACATTTGTTACATCACTGACATTGTTTTTGTCAGTTCTAATTTGCTTGAGAATTTTCTTATATCTTTCGGTATCCGAAATGCCTAGGGAATGGTCTCTAGGAACATATTTTGGGTCCCATGAACACAAACAACCGATGCTGAAAGGGATGAGAGAGAGAGAGAGAGAGAGAGAGAGAGAGAGAGAGAGAGAGAGAGAGAGAGAGAGATATTTCCAATTAAAGTTCATTGGTGTACAGACTTGTTCACAAACTCCACATCACAGCATTTCCATACAAACCGCTTACTGCATCACGATCTCACGAATCATCACACCTTTTGTATCACTGTGATTGCGGAGCGTCCCTCCACCATACCTGTGCAGGGGTAAAACAAAAGAGAAATTGTTCTGCAATCAGTGAAAATAGCACATCGAAAATAACCGGATGATCGCATAACTTTGCCGGGTGTCATGTCAAGATTCAGAAACATTTTTTTTTTCATCGGACATATATTTACGAGAGATATGCAAATGAGATAACGGCTGCTCTACCAATGGAAACCCTCGGTGTATTGTACAGTGTGAACTGGCATTATTTGACTTGACAGACAGTTCTGAATCATTGGTTTTTTTGTAAAAACCGAGAGAAACGTCATTTAATTTTTGCTTATATTTTTTTCACTCTTCCAGAAATGGGTTGGTACTTGCAACACATACTGGTGAAGGAAGACGGAGGTCCCTCTTACTTCTTCGCCGGTGACACGTAAGTTGACGTCTTTTATATCGGTCTTGTCATCGAGTTATAGGTTACAACAAGTACTACCGTAGAACACGTAAGCTTCTCTTGTCACAGTTTCGTATTCCATTTTTGCCGCAGGCCTCACTTTGTTTCTCGGTAACCCGGCCTGGCTGGTTTGACTGAACGCTTGAACCGCCTTGCATTATGGGAAATCTGCTTCAATTATTTTCTAATAGTTTCTCATTTCACAAGCGCATTATTTGTTTTAATCAAAAGGTCGATCATATTGTGCTTGCGGTAGTGATGAGGCAACAGTAACTACTGTATGCAATTTTGGTAACGTTTAGGACTTTTTGCCTCAATTTTCCGTGCCCTGTCAGTTCGAATTTGAGCTGGACAGATAGAATTTGTGACACTCCTTATTGTGCTTGTGTTCATTCAGATGGCTATGCAAAGAGAGGGGAGACGGGGTCACGTCTCGCGAGCTGACGAGGACCGGTATCTTCGACGACAGCGACGAAGGGGAAGATGACGATGACGATGAAGATGAAGAATAAACTGCGCATGCGTTGACTACTGGCCGGCAGCTGAACCAACGGAAAACACAATAACACAAAAGTACTTTTCTTTACTCAGACTATGACCTATATAAGTCACAAAATATTTGATTTACACGTCGACGCTATGTAGTTTACACAGTCAATTAGCCTTTTACTAGTCAAGCTGAAATATAGTCAGGCAAAGATATTCTCGCGAGAATTTTGGCATTACTCTCGTATAAAGGGAAGGGCAGCTATACCATAGACACTTTTCTCACATCACAGATTCTTTGTCTTTCGTTTCGTTTTTATTTGACTCATTTTTCACTGGAACTTTGTCTTCTACATCATTATCTGAAATAAATCGAAGATGCTTCGCCGTGACTTTTTAAAATTTTATGTAGTATACCATAAACATGACAATGATTGACACACAAGAAGCTGAGATATTTATGAATAAACAGGTTATCGTGTTCTTCGTACAATAAAGGCAATAAAGAAATCAGGATTGAAGAGTTTATTATTAATTACTATGACTGCTTTTCAATTATCTGTATGACGTAAGGCGTATGTCCCGATAGTCTTTTATCATCTTTCAACGGAGACGGATGCAAAAAATCGTCGGATGTCAAATTCTTGGAATGCAGACAAAGAGCGATCTGACTGCTGTTTGGTAGCTCAGTAACTGCAGAAAGCATAAATAACTGGAAATGTAAATATTATTCTTGCTTTCTCTGATAATCTGAGACGTAATGAACTTTATGAAGGCGATAAAAATATATCAGTGTGCAATGAATACGTCATGACCAATAACAGTAAAATGTTAATCGTCAATTTTCTAATTAGGATAAAGGTGCGTCCATTTACCGATGAACACAATTTACAACTTGATGGCTGATCAATGACGTCATAAGTGGCTGTTCACGTGATTTATAATGATAAAATGACAGCTGATGACGGTAAATAGTTTCTTTGCTTGGTGACAACGAAGCATCATCTAACCCACTGACTCGTTTGTGATAGCACCATCTGATACATGACCCCCAAATTTGACAGTTGTCAACTTTGACCGACTGACGTTAAAGAAATTACCCTCGGATGGCTTATTGAGTACAGGTGCGCATAAGGAAAAAATGCACCGAGTTTGAGAAAAGATAACAATTTGGTTGGTGTTTAACGATTTGGGCTTGTTTTGACCATGCATCTGCGCTGACCTTACTGAACCTTTCAACAATGGGTATAGTCTTAGGCGATCAAAGTTTAGGCTCATGTCCCCGGCCTGTTATGGACAACAGGTAATAGATCACAATTAGCGAGGCTGGAGGTTCTAGCTGATTAGCGCTATTATTTTCTGTACATTAATAAAATATATCGTTACTACTATCTAGTTAGAACTCATCCCGATCTGTGGCTCGGGTAAGTGGTGTTCGTTTGAGAGATATAATTTTTCAATGTTATCAATGACCTTGCTTGAACCGGACTTTGTAGTCAAATATAACAAGTGAGATCTTGAGCCTACAGCAATACACACCGACATTATCTTAAACAGTACTTTCATCATGGTCGGTTTTGAAGGAAAACAAATCCTCTCATTCGCAGTAATTCTAATATCTTGTCTTTTCCCGAATTTGATTAATTCATATATTTGCAAACAGCCGTACCAGGCTGTAACAGTATTCTGTGCAAAGATCGGTGATGAAGTTACCAGGCCAGTTTAACATTAAATTGCACATCACGGTTTTCTCACCATTAATTTTAAATGATAACTTGAAAAATGCTAAGAGGCGGCAGTTGAGAGCACCCCCACAGTATATCATTAAGTTCAAGGAAATTATATTACGAAAATTAAAGCTGCAAGCATTATTACCAGGGCCCAAGCAGTTGAGTAATGATTGAGATACTAGTATACTAAAGTACACGCACTAGTGATAATATGAGTAAACTCTTAGTTCAAATTGTGCATTGGTTTTGGATGAGAAGATTTTTGAACATTATTCCATGGTTATCGTAGGTTTTTTGGCAAAATGCAATATAGCCGTAAAACCACATGACTGATCTTAACGCCTCATGTAAATATTAAAACACACACACTAATGGTGATACTAGGCAAATTCAGGTCAATTTGCGCGCTTATTTTGGAGACGAACATTTTTGAATATTATTTACTTGTAATTATATGTTTTTCACGAAAACCAATTTGGATGCCACACAACGTGCCTGATCCACATACGCTTTGCATACCTATATATCCACACACCTGTGTTATAGTATGAGTAAAATTTCAGTTCAAATGGTGAATTAGTTTTGGAGAAGTATTTTGAACATTATCCAATGGTTATCATTGTTTTATCGCAAAAACCAATATGGCCGCCAAACCACGAGACCGATCCTAGTGCCTTTCGCATACTTGAAAATACTCACATCAGTTATGATATGAGTAAATTTTTTGTCAAAATGGTCATTGCTTTTGGAACACAAGTATTTGAACATTATTCCATAGTTAAAATAGGTTTTTCGCAAAAACCAATATGGCTGCCAAACCACGGGGGCCGATCTATATGCGTTTTGCAAACTTGATAGTACTTGCACTTGTGATGACATGACCAAAATTTCAATTCAAATGGTCTGTTGGTTCTAGAGTTTAAGATTTTTATAGATTAAATTGGATTTTTTGAAAATCCAATATTATGGCCAAGTTCATGTGACCGCTAACTATTTTATAGTCAAATTTTAAAGAACAGAGAACGTGCATGCTACACACCAAATTTCAAATGGACCTGACCCAAAGGTCATTAGTAGATGCTTCTATACGGGTTTTGGGAAAATCCAATATGGCCGATAGATCACGTGACTAAACAATCAAGGGTTAGATGAACCACCCCTCATTGGCCCTGAACACTATGCCAAGTTTGGGAAGTGTACATGTAGCGGTTCTCAAGATCTGGATCTAGGCTGGCAGAGAATTGACGGAAGAAGAAAGAAGGAAAACCCAAACGAACCCTATAGAGGCCAATTCCAGCCGATAGGCTTGGGCCCCTATAATTTTCAAGCATAGGTGAAAGCTTCAAATCAGTACGATGTTCTTCATAGCAAGGACTTTCCTTGCTCTGTTCCATACTATTTGATTTCTTTACGAGTCTTTCGTCAACGTTCTGTTATCTGTGAAAGATTCAAATCTCAGAAAAGCAAAAATACACAGCGAAATGAGTATAGGAGACTCTTTAGTGTTTAATGGTGTCTAGGGCAAGTAGTTTCTATGGTAACGTACTTTGTTTGATTAATTTTTAATTGACCGAGATATGCCTAACCCTTTACTCTGACTCTGAATCGGCCGGTGGTCGGTATCTCGCGAGATTAGACGGGATCCCTTCGAAGGCAAAATATTTAGCGTATACCTGCGCGTTGTATATATCATTGGAGGCTGATACGATAGTTTGGTGTCTTGATCTGTGTGCAGTCGCTCGAACGGTTTGAAAGATGGCACAACCCGGAGGTGCAGGAGGAGGCTACCCTCCCTTCCAAGGAGGACAGATGCCCCCTGGATTTCAGCCTGGCCAAATGAACCCCCAAATGGCCTATATGATGATGGCGATGCGTGCACAGATATCAGCCGATCAAATGCGTAAGTGCGTCTCCTTCTATTGAAGTAAGGCGAACATTAAGCTTATACACAAAGTCAAGCATTCATTCTTTCTTCCTCAAACAAAACGCTGCTTTGAACTTCCATAAAATGACTTTCAGCGATCAAAATCTCGATATATTATTGTATTTATTGGACAAGGCTGTACGCGTTACTTAGGTATCACTGCCTGGCAACCTTAAATTTGGCGGCCATGTTTGTGTCAATTAGACTGACACGATGACAAAAGTGTTCAAAAATTAACCCAGATATCTACACCAGATGCCCTTGTATTT
This sequence comes from Ptychodera flava, assembly GCA_001465055.1. Taxonomy (NCBI): domain Eukaryota; kingdom Metazoa; phylum Hemichordata; class Enteropneusta; family Ptychoderidae; genus Ptychodera; species Ptychodera flava. The sequence continues at coordinate 224,313 of LD346637.1, forward strand.
ACCGTGTAAAGTGGTACTATCTCCCCTGATTGATACGCTTCTTATCTGTAATTACACATAAAAGAAGCGCACCGCAGATAGTTCTGATTATTAGTGAGTTCGAAGGGTTACGCATGTCGTGAGCATGTTGACTGAAGACATTATCAGTCTATCGTGGCATTTTTCGGAAAGGATTGACCACGAGGCATTGCAGTAGAGTAACTTGAAGTCGCTGCAATATTATTATGGCCAAAATGTGACTGAAAGGCTCATGAAACCTGTTACACGCAAATAATTATGGAGCATGGGCGTTCTTTTTCTACAAATCGTTTTCTATTTGCCATATCTTAAAATGATGATTTTGTTCATGTTGGTCAGAATCCTAATACAAAATTAACTTCACTGATGGAGACAAGAACTATGACGTCACGACGAGCGAAAAAAGCGCGACAACACCAACTATATTTGGATAAATGTGAATCAGTTTTCTGCTATCATTCGTTTTATTAGAAGATTTATACAGTAGTTCATTTCTTATGAGTTTGACTTCGGAAGTCTTCCTGGGGGAATAGATGTGGCGCAGTTACTCAAGTACGATGCCTTGTATGATTTTTTTATATTATTTTAATTAAAGAAAGAAATCTTTCAACGACAGTCAATTGGGATTTTGATCGTCAGTTGTAATACTGGTCGACAGGTGTGACCAATTTCTTGTTTTGCCGTCTATAGTTGCTTGATTCTTATGTTGCAAATTGTCTCTTAATTCGTGGTTTTTGCTGGCTGGAAGATTGCCAGGTTAAAAACGCTGTTCTCCTTGAATGCCATCATATTAAATTATGATGAATTAGGGACACCGTCTGCCACTCCTGGCACATGCTTAATCACACAGGTTTTTGCGGATGAGGTCATGCAGTCTCCCCACACCGCGTCCTCTTTACCCACCCCATGCAGGCCACGTCACCCACGTATACTCATGATGTCATGAAGATTTTTCACCGAGTATTCCAAAGTTCCAATGGTTGACCTCATTATCCTTTGAGACGGCGCACTCAGAGACAACTTGCAATGCCCCCACTAAAATACTTGTAAAATAGTAAGATAAGAGTATCGAAGGGAATTGCAGTATGAGCAGGGACCCCTTTTTCGAAATATTTGTCATTAACTGAAATAAAAAAGAATTGCTTTTTGCAAAGGAAGAATATTTAACGTTGGTTGAGTGCGGAGATTTATGAGTAAGCACGACTTTTTAGAACACAACTATAGTAGGTGTAGTAGACATTATTTAGATGAGTATCTCAGTGTAGACTGAAACAAATTGAGGAGGGGCTTTCCAATCTGGGGTCCCGTGCTTTGGAATTCCTAGCTCTCGGCCTGAGACATTCGACAAGCATCCACTGTGAACAGCTTCGAGCATAAATTAGAATAAACTATTTTTTTCGCCGAGGCATACACATGTCACGTATACTGACTCAACCTCGTCTCTAAGAACAACATAATGTTGCTTATAAATTTTGACGTGTCATAAATATTTTTGATTGATTGATTGATTGATTGATCTATTTACCATACAATGTAATTTATGTTGTCTTTTTTTGGTAGGGATCTAAGTTTAAACCTCAGCGCAAAGTATAAATTCATATGGTTAAAAGACTATAGTGATGTTGAACCATATTTCACATTTACGTTGACGTGAAACTCTTCCTTTAATACTCGGAATAATTTTAACTGTTCTCGCTCCACTAACTGTACCGCTGTACACCGTGATTTTGCTCGAATCCTTTTTTTCAATTGAACTATTACATGAAATTTACTTACGAGGGAAACACAATGCGTCACTTTACTCAGAACCATAAAGAAACTATAAAACCAATGACGTCAATCAAAATTGTGCCTAAGATAATCTCAGAGAATAAATTGTCTGAGTTATAATCACCTTACTCCTGGAAGCTAACCTGTTTGGTGACCTTCGATGAAGAAAATAATTTGTAGGTTTTAAGAATTACTTTTCCAGAGAATTAAAAAAAAGAACTTTTACGTGCCTCTAGAACATACCAGAATGAAAAATAGCATCGCGGAGTAAAATTTCCATGAGATACAAATTTTGCAACTCAAACCAACATGTTTAGTAATTCTCGCATTGTTAATAGAGACATATCTAGGTAATGAATGGAGATCATGTGTGCGAGGCTACCTCAAAAAAGGGTCATGGAAGGACATTACTTGATTAGACGGGAGAGATGGCAAGATAACACTTTATCGGCGTGATGATACTTGTTAATCTGTTTGCGGCAGACATGAATACATCCGCTATCATACCTTAATACATGAAAATATTCCCGGTATTTAAGCATTATCCAAAACAAGTGTGGTTCTTTCACCGAATTTGGTTAATATCGGAGATTTGATTGGCAACTAGTTCGCGTAAAGCTGGAACAAGTGAACCATTGAAAATGGGTTATGAGGACGAAATTTCATGACATAACGACGCCCGCTCTTCCGTTCCATATAAACTGATAAAGTGATATAAACTTATAGAATCAAATTTAGGAATGTTCTTGAGTGAAATCCACCCCCGGGGGATACTCTCATAGAAAGGTGTACGAATATGTGCCGACCCGAAATAGGTCGCTTTCTTCCGAAAAAAAAAATCCTCAACCTGGGTTGATAACATGGGGAATGTCCCAGGGCTTTAGGAAAACCCTTCGCATGCAATAGAATATACTCAAATTTGTCAAGATTATCCCTATATCATTTAGTCATTTTTGGAATATACTTGGGTGAATGTTTCAACTTTAGCGTCACACCCCATATGTTCAGTTCATTTTATTTCAGTACAAGGCCTCAGCCCATGGTACGTTTCAGTTGAACAAAATACACAACAGGAGATGGTCAGTGACAAAAATATAACAAAGCCAGCAAATAAATTGTACAATTTTATACGTGTTTCACTTAGAAAAAGGTTACAAATGTTATTAAGTTAAAACAGTATGGGGACACATTTCTCGTCTATGAAAGGCTTTACGTAAATAAATGGCAAAATTTCAGACTTTATAAATATTTTCTGAAGATAATACATGAAGCTTTTCTTCATTTGGATAATTTACAGGTGACTGAAAAATATATGGAGACCTTATATCATTATACAGTGACACCCCATATGAAAATATTGGGAGTACATGTACACCCCCACCCCACCCGGTGGACATCCACAAGCTTTTTGTAACCGTCATGGAAATTTGATTACATGTCTTCAGTGAAGACTAGATGCCAGAAATAAACGTGTCACACACTGTTCTACTGCATCTGTTCTGCCACCTCTAGAAAATTCACACAACACACCTCAGCCCCAACCACATGATATTTGCGTTATAATTGTTAATTTAATCTTCGGGGTTCTCTGCCTTTCAGAACTTGATGATACAACGGCCAAGATTCGGATCGAGACGGGCGATAAGGGATCGGACTGCGGTACCAATGCACAGGTTTTCATTGAAATCTACGGTGAGAAGGGAAGCACCGGTGAAATCAAACTCGGCGATCCAAATGGCGGTTACTTTGAACCTGGCGGTGCTTCTGAATTTGGGGTGAGTTATAAGGTTCGAGATAGTGACCTCTGACCTCGACGTCCTTGATCATGGCAAGTACATGTGTTGGTTTGACTTCGGATTCAGTGTAAAACGTGACGAGGTTTTACTGTTGTCAAGTCTTAGATTTTCACGAGGTTTTCGTTGGTTTGTCCCATGCATCATGTAAGGTGTACAGCATACTGCAGGGATTCGTACCTCAATACCCTTTGATCAAAGTTATTTGGATGACTATAATTTGTCTCCAGAGTTTAGCGTGTCTTGGGAGACAGCCGTGGTTGGCACAAAAACTGGGACAAGAACAGTTTCAATTAGGCATTTGAGTGCACGCCCTAAGGGAGCCGTCATTATTTACTGCCTGTGGGGGGGGGAGGGGGGCTGGAGGTCGGAGGAATTTCATCGGAAACTCTGAAATTTCGAATATTCAGCCTGCCAACCCTGTTGAATTTGCGTACCCCCTCTAACACAGAAATTTTGATTGTCCCCCTGAGAAAAGTTAAATATCAATACATGTAATATGTATTTGTAATATTTACAAAATACAGTGAATAGTAAAGACCTTTCAAATCCTGATGTGTCCTGCTAGATTATCATCGGTTACGTCATGACTGTTGAAAAAGATGACCGCAACAAAATGACAATCAAAGTCGCAACAAAATCTAGATATAAAAGCTCACGCTATAACCAGTATCTGACCATATAGTATTGTTTACTTTGGATGGGTATCATGACAGGGTTTTCACTAGGATATGTGACTGAGCAGAATTTGAAAGTACAAGGGAGAACACGCGGGAGGCTGAGGGGGAAAGTGTCAGAGGGGGTTGTCCCCTTGAGTGAACAATTTTGAGAAACTGATGTGTGCAATGGTGAGGTCTGGTGCAATCTGAGAGGTGTTTTCAATTTGCATTCTTACCAAGTAAAACTGTGAGAACACGTATCTCAAGGGGGAGAGCACGAGGGGTGTCCCTTCTCTCGCATCGAAACTTTTGAGAAATTGATGTGTGAAATGGGGCAATGTGAGAGGTGTTTCAATTCATTTGCACCAAATATTGAGTAACCCCCTTCTTTCTCTCAACATTTTGAGCAACCCCCTTTATAGCTTTCAGATTTTTGAGTGACCCCCTCAGATTCCTGCGACCCCCCGGCCGTAAATAATGACGGCTCCCTATGTCTGCCCATTGACTGTGCAAATTGTTCGGACAATGAACGTTGTACGTCGACTCGTTTAACCCAACACACACCAAACACTAATTATAGTAATGTGTTGCATGTTACATCGGGTACACAAGGTTCATAGGTTGGTTGGGGCAAAACTGGTTTAGATCACTGGAAAAATTAGGTAAAACGGTCACCGTTCAATTTCTTGCGATAACAAAACGTTCTCGTTTGAATAATTGTCTGTTCTTTTAACTAGGTACGCGCCTCGAAATTGAACTACATAAACGTTTGCTGAAATTTTCAATAAATCTAAAATATTCCCTTTCGAATAAAATTCTGTGTAAATTCGAAATTTTCTGCAAAATTTGGTACTAGACAGTAAGTTACCCAATATTTCTACACTTTAAATTCAAAATGGCCGCAAGCCGAGTATTAACGTTATGGCCAAGCGGAATAATGCAATTGTCTTTTTCACACCAATAAGCCGGTGAAAACTTTTAGTTTTCCATAAGCTTTAGAATGAACCCCCACAATTGGTAGACCAAAATCCTTTTGTAAATGTTTGAGACTCAGCATATATGTCACTGAGACGCTTTATACCTTAAGGTATCAAAAGGTGCTATAACCAGAGCTAGAATTCTGTTCTTAAGACTAATTTATTCATTCACACTACAGTTACACGAATAATCCTTTTATCAAAAACGCTGAAAACAAGTGGATCTGCTATCATTAGTAAATCGTCACATAGAACACTGACAGTGACAACTTTTTGTGTCCTCAGTTGAAAATCCCCGATGACATAGGAAAGCCGTTCAAAATTAGATTGCGCCATGACAACAGCGGTAAGAAAGCTGATTGGTTCGTCGATAAGGTGAGTAGAATTTCGACTAGTGAACAAGCTATAAAAACGGACAAGTCATATTTGAATTACTGCATGCTAGTCACATACGACAACTTTGATTATTTCATGTTGATAACGGCAATGTCTCATGGTCAAAATAACTCGTAAAATATCTGACAACTCTAATTATTTCATGTTGATAACGGCAATGTTTCATGGTCAAAATGACTCGTAAAATATCTGACAACTTGATTATTTTATGTTGATAACGGCAGTGCCTCATTGTCAAAATAACTCGTAAAATATTTGACAACTTTGATTATTTCATGTTGATAACGGCAATGTCTCATGGTCAAAATAACTCGTAAAATATCTGACTAGTTTGGCTGAAAATTTAAGAATGGACGAAGCTTTATTTGAAACTAGAAGTCAGACTAAAAGCGTGTAATTTATTTTCTTTTTCACATATTAATCTTTGGAATCAGTATTTCTTCGATTTAATTCAATCTCATCTTTTACAGCATTTTCTTCAATTATTTCTCGTCAGACATATTTTCAAATGATCATTGCGAATAATTTTTTGGCCCCTTAATGTAATGGTGGTTCAATTAGATAAAATAAATAAAGATAAACAAATACAGATTCGCAAAATTATGATGCTGTAGATCAAAAATAGAATAGTTGAACCAAGAAATACTTTGGTCCTGCTGTTTTCAGAAAGCACGCGACTATCTGGAATTGAAACTTGAATGTTCAAATACGTTGTCACCTTTTTAAGGTTTGTACAGAAATAAACTTTTATCGTTCATGATAATGCTCTATGATAGTCTATTGGAAACTTCCTAAACTGCACGTTTATAGTGTTTCGCCCTATTTCTGTGATAAAGGTGGTTCTGGAGAGACAAGAATTCTCACTGGAGTTTCCCCTGAACACGTGGTTGTCGAACAAAAAAGGAAGTAAAGTGATCATCCAGGAAGCGCCATCAACGGCCTCAGGATTGGAAAGTAAGAATCGAGTTGATAGATTTGGGACATAGCTGGATGAAAGTAGTATTTGACTGAAATTGAAAGACCTTTACTTCTGCTAAACCTTTCCGTAAGGGAAGAATTAGCGGTCACTGTGCAAACTTTGGTACTTAAAAAAAGAATTACCTAATATTTAAGGACTCTTGAAATTCAAAATGGCCACCATCCCTGCGCTAACTCGATTGCGAAAAACTCCATTTCCAATTTTTACAAAATAAACCGTGAAAAATTGTAGCCACTGCGTAAGCTACTCAAAATAAGCCCCCTCCAGTGGTAGACCAATAAGTGCTAAAGGTTTGGGAGTCCTCGAGACGCCTTCTACTTTAACAAGTGAGGCCAGTATCGTCCTAGAGATATGACAAAGAATATTGCCACAAAAAGAGATTTACTCTTTCGGTTCCCTACGAGTTCACAGTACACACAAACTTTTTCGCACAAAATTCAGCAAGCTTTGTGTGAATCCTTGAGATCCATTGTACCCCAAACACCTGAACATTGTGAAACGACGCTTTATACGCCAGTAGAGCACTTTGCCCATTCATATTAATAAACAAATCATTTCCATGGAGTGCCAACTGCAATCGAGAACACATGCTGCAGCAGTGTAGTTAATATTTAGTGTTTTCACAAATGAATTAGTTGCTACACATTGTTTGTAAGTTGCCACGCGCAATGCGTGAATCAGTCACTCGTCTTTTGCCACACAGACGACCAGTATTCAAACTGTCAGTGCCATCATTCTAATGCAACATCTTATTTGTTGAGATCACACCTCATGATTCTCAATGACAAATGAATCGTGCGCGCTGTGAAAGTAAAGTTTATACGCCCACAATTCATGAGACATTCTCTGCCTCACAGTTCTCAAATATGAAGTTGTGACGAAGACCGGCAAAGAGAAGAACGGTGGAACGGATGCCAACGTCTGGATCAAAGTCTTCGGCGAGAAAGGCGACAGTGGGCAGCGATGGCTCAGCAGTAACGTCTACCTCGGAAGACGTCTCGACAAATTTAAGAAAGGAAAGGTATTCATGTCAATATTGGTCGTACAAAAAAATCACACAAAAAACCAACCCCCCAACCCCCAACAAATCTACCTATTTACACTGCGCCCCCATTCTTAATTACCACGTCATCTTCCTCGTCATTGTATATGTAATTTTAAATCCGTATGTCCACATCTCTTCCTCCCCTCCGCTTCCACTCCCTCGTCGTTCTTTTTTCCTCCTCATATATCTTTACGTCCCCCAAACTTCCCTTCCCCTCTTTCTTTCGCACCGTGAGTGAACATTGTGAAGTTTCAACGTACTAAAAAGGGGATTGTTTCAGAAAACGACACTGTAATTGTTTGTAAATTCATTACTCCACAGAGTGACAAGTTTTCTATGACCGGTGTTGATCTGGGCAAACTCACTCACGTGGTCGTGAGCCACGATGGAACAAAGAAAGGTTGGTGAAACATTGTAGATATTAATATCTAGCATCATAGCGAATGTGCAGACGTCTGAACGGGGAATCAAGTACATGACCATGAAGTGAATGGAGGTACACGCCTACTATTTCAACGATGTTGTGATATGTGTTACCAATGATCGTTGGTGACGCGTGTTATGGACACCTTGACTTGAAATATAACTTATTTGAACATTCTACAAGCTGTAAATTTGCTGCTATTCTGTTATTTTTGTTCTGTTTATAAAGCAATGTTTGTTCCACTCCAGAGATCGAGTCAAACTGCCCGCTATAAAATTTTAGACACTTTCTTTGTACTTAACATTTCTTTGTTTATTTTAAACATACCTCAGGAGAAGGATACGAACACGTGCTCGTTTTCTGGAATAGAAAGAAATACTCAGAAAGTTACAGCTAGCTATGATGATCATATGCTCAATGCATGTATGGATATATTGCTCAATGCATGTATGGATATATTGTCCAGGCTCCTTTTATGCTTATTTTAACATGTGACACAAAAGTCACGGACAAAGTATTTCCAAGTTACCATTTTTTCTACAGTAGGGTCTTCATAATGTTTGCCCATTACGCCATCAATATAGCCAACATACACTTAGTTTTTGTTGGATTATGAACCACATTTTAAAGAGTTTCTTGTACAAATGTGAAAAAGGCATTGTAACTCAGTCTGCTGACGCATTGCCTAACAAAAAAGAATCGCTTCTCTTATAATGTTTGTGCAGGTGATGACTGGTTCCTAGAACACGTGGTTGTGAAGACACCGAATGAGGGCCCAATGTACTGGTTTCCATGCAACAAGTAAGTGAAGCCCAGGTTTATTCACAGCTCAGTATTCTAGTATTGCGACTGTTTCCTTCCCACATAGGAAATATTTAGGGGAAAATGTCTTATTCTCTGTTGGACATCTGCAGCCACAAAACTGGTTATTGTCGCATATAAAACTCTGCTTGGAGCTTCAATTTTTATTTCAGTTAAGGTAGAACGCGCTTCGTGGACAGATATCTCTAACTTTTACAATTATTTTCCGATATACCGTACTACTTGTTGGGGTTCATTTTAAAGCTCTTGGTGTAAGAAAACTTTTCACAGATTTAATTTTTTGAAAATTTTAAATTTTATTTTTCTCCATAGGGCTATCAGAGGGACGGCGGCCATTTTGAATTTCAAATATCAGTAAATTTTTAGTTATTTGTTTCTCTAGTACCAGAATTTGCACGGTGACATCAACATTTTTTTCTTGCTTTTGAAAGAGATTGATTGAAAGAATCTCTGAGAAAAAATTGAGCAAATGTTTAAGTCTTCACTTTCAAGGCGCATACTACCTGAACAAAGCCATGACGTTTAGCTTTGGCTGAGTGTAAAATCAAATTGTCCCAGGAACGTCTGAGGTTTTATTGCATTATTTTATTACACAAATTAAACCATGTTTGATGATGTCGTTCCTTTCAGATGGATTGGTGTTGAACAAGGCAGGAAAGAAAGAAAGATAGAGTGTGGAGGTGTAAGAAATGTTGCTGACGACAGCGATGATGATTAAACAAGGCGCCCTCTACCGCCGCACCACGACTGTATAGAGAGAGAGAGAGCTTGTTGTGTATCTGAAATACGTTTATCAAGGGCACTTTCTTTTAGTTTTTTGTATTTTTGTTGACTTGTTTCATCTTGAAAACCAAATCGTCCAGAAGAAAAAAATGCAGGCTCTTGCATTTTACTCACTAGTCCAAATAGCGAATTGGAGAAGGGATTAATTTTCTATTTTTTTGTCTTTTAATTTTGTATTGTTTTTCTGTCTGTTGTACTTGTGAGCGAGGATTCGTTGGCGATGAAAAGAATCCCCTTCGTGATTTCTTGTTTCATATCCAGTTTATTACACATGACGCCTGGATTGGAAAAAACCGAGATGGAGAACATATCACTGATTGGAAAATTCTACCAATAAACGTTTACTTTAAAACTTCATAAGTGTTTTGTGAATTTCCATATATTATAATCGTGAAATGTGAAAGAGTTATTCACACAGCCTTAGAATGGCTGTTATTCCTATGGGTGAAAATGATAAATATAACAATCTTTCTATAGTTGTAATATTAATACTCTTCATGCATACGTGTCTGTAGTTGCTGCTCAGAGGCAGACAAAAGATGTTATAAACGACATATTTTCCGTGCGCCATGGAAGACATTGCCTCCCTCACTAAGCTTTGTGGCACTTATACTTCCTGGTGGCCACGAAGGGAGGAAGTTCAAATAAGAATAACTTCTTCTTGAAAATTTATTCAAGGCGGAACGCTTCTGTAACGACCATGATCATTTAGTTTTTTGTTAATAGTTCGAGATTCTTTATCACTCTAAGGCATCTGAATACATGTTTCTGTTCTTCCTCCTATGAGTTTATAGAGCCCACATGTTCCTGTTACCGGGTACAATAACCTACAGTGTGAATTATTTCTTGTTGGTTCGCCCAGTCTCTTCCACCTAGAACTATGTATTCGCAACATATTAGTATGTATTTCGTTAAAAACTGCAAACATGCCCAGTGTATTAGTTTTTCTCTTTGATGGAGTGACAATATTTCATACCCGCATATTATAAAATATTGAAATAATATGTAAAAGAATGTTACAGCTTAGTTGTTTGTAATTCATTGAACCGGTTGATTTCCAAGTAATTATAATAGGAACTTTAATCTAATATTAAATTTTAGGTACTATCTGTGAATGGGCTTAGTCAGTTACAGATGATAATTTTTAACAGCTGCAGCACTCTAATTCAATTTGTTGTACAAGGCAGTGTCACGTTGGTAATCTTTTCCAAAGACTGAATCTTCAGGCTCTAAATAAGTCATATCTGTATTTTACGTCATTGCATCAAATTTTCAGTTGGTTACTGTTGAATTTTACAGTCTATCACTGTCCCGACATCACCAATGCACTGCACCACAACGTTTAACATTTATTTGTTATCTCTGCATGGTGTTTTCGTACTTCCTTGTTCCTCTGAGTTCCAGATATGAGAGATACAAGCCCCATCTAGGCCTTAGAAATACAATTTTGATATAACGATGTGATATTTCACCATGTAAAAATCTACGACTGTTCTAGAATGCAGTGGAAAATTGCTCTCGGATGAACTGCTATAGGGCCTAGTCAGAATCGGGCATAATCTCCGACGTTGTTGCCATGCTTGTCAACCTAAATTAGCTATATATTTGCTCATGATTCACAGACTGTGAACTCTAGGGATGACATATAGGCTTGGTGCCGAACCCCGTAAAGGTCAAGTTCACAAAGAAGTATATCAGTCAATCAATATTGACTAAATCATCAGTGTCCCGTTTAATATGTTGAAAATAACAGACAAAGAAAGAAAAATGTTTAAAATCCCAGTGGTCAATTTTTATTGGAATAGAGCTTTTTGGTGACGAAATATACAAAAAAAGAAGAAAAAAAAGGAAAAAATGAATCTGTATCACCAGACACGCCGTTTAGCGAAGATTTAGGCTGTGAATCCCCATTAGTCGACAAAGGAGGCGAAGCACCAGTCGGAGATAGCACCGTTTTGATGGGAAGCTTCGCCAAACCCTATATTTCTGTTAATGAGTAACTGCTCTGCCTGCTCCAATTCCACGATCTGTCGGTTATCACTTCTCTGTCCTCCCGTCCTGATTCCAGAATTTGTTTTCGGTTGAAGAAGGAAAACTGCGACAATGGCGGCATTTGGTGGCATTCCTCCGTTTTTGATGAGCGCTAGCTGCGGTGCACCTCTCGATGATTTCGGTAAGTAAGTGATTGATCTAGTACAGGGGAAGCTTCAGTAGGATAATTTGCGCAAGGGAAGACGTGCGGCAGTCTTCTGGAAGGCATAATTGATGATTATACATTTAGTGTCCTCCCTATGCCGAGGATACTTACAAGTTTTTGAAAGATTTAAATGATTCTGTGTTCGATGGCGTGTGGTTTAACACCGTAATAAGAGTTTTATGGTCTCAGAGTTGTCACATTGCTGTCGCAAGGCCGCTAGCGCTGTGATCTATCGATAACTTAGTTAATACCTGCCTATCATAAACGTGAGCCTCTGTGAGCGAATCAAACACACGGAGCGTTTCTCAAATATAGGTATGCGCGTCGACGAATCCAGTCATCGTACAGGAAACTGCAAAAGAGGGACACAGAGCCACACAGAAAACACGTGTCATAAATGATATCAGGCCTAGACCGTTCTTTGTACTTATCGTCAGTTCCACAGGTCATAGTCTCATTGTAAGCTGGTCTTTTTAATACTGACTTTGATCCATCAACACTGAATGGTTGTTTAACGTTTGGAATTATCAGTTTACTGTCACCATGACAGGCGAAAGATAACAAAGTAGCCATCTACGGTCTTAAAACTTACGCGTCGAATAGACCAACACCTGGAACAAAATGTCCGACTTTGTCAGGAAATACATCTTCCTCTTTCTATATCAGTAGATATCAAATTATGAAACGGATTTGTTTATACATTTTTTGGCGCTGTTCACATATCTGCCGATGGGGAAGAATATTAGTCCAACAGTGATAGGTTGTCTAGTCGCCCTCTACGGTACAGGTTTCCTTTGGCGTTGAGGAAATACTGGCATTATGAAATGATCGTGATTATCAGAACAGTTCCCGATTTGATACAAGAGTTATTTTTAATCGTCGATACACTGATTGCCAGTCTGGGAAATATAAAAACAAACAAACAAACGATAGTTCTAAGTACCACATTTAATCGATGAACTTTTAATCTACAGCCCGTTGCAGCTTACCTTCCCGTAAGGATGTCTGGTATGTACACATTGTATGCACAGAACGCATGGTGTTTGTATCTAATACAAACAACAGGGTCTCTTTTCTGGGTCTGATTTCTCTTCAGATTACATTAGATTAATTACAGTATGCGGCTGTGTTTGTTTATCGAGTAGGCTGTTGATGTAATCGGTAGTGACTAAAATGTGAAGACTAGTGAATACACCATCTTTTGCGGTACCCTGTGGTTTGTGTAAGATAAAAAAAACAAGCAATGCGTTCTGTGCACAAAATGTGTGCATACCAGACATTTAAAAGGGAAGGAAGCCTGCAAAGCCCTGTAGTGTGTAAATAGAATAGTAAAGTGACAACAAATTAATGTACATCAAACTTAACATGATATTGAATCAATTACCTTGTAAAACTTACTTGAGAGGCGACGAGGTTGGTAGCATCTGCAGCCATATATTAATTATCATAAATATCCATATTTGCGGTAAGAAACATCGTTATGACTGCAAATCAAGGACTGCAAGATGAAGGCCATTTCCTGAAATAGTCATAAATTATGTTTATTATGTTTCCTGGGTATGTGGAACAAAATGACGAGACGACTCTGTCGCTACCGCCAGGTGGCGCTATAACGTATGGCCCTCTTATATCTCTCTTCCGTGATGGATAAGGGATGGATCTTAATAATCTATACTGAACTTCGAGAATTGATAATTAAATGATACACAACAGCGATAATATGCGGTGGTCGTCACACCCCACAAGCGTACTGTGTACCCTCGAAAA
>LD346637.1:239465-262718 GCA_001465055.1 Ptychodera flava
GGGATACCTGTCAAGTGGTGTTCCCGTGCGAGTCGTGGGTGTCAAACAAAAAAGGTGACAAAATTATCATCAAGGAATTCCCAGCAGGAGATTCGGGTCTAGAAGGTAAGTGGGCGATTAGCTTTAGACAGCTATTAAAGCCCATGGTCACGAGGTGTTTTGATTTACCGGGTAACTTAACCAAATTTCGTCTGTTTTGATCGGAAAATGTAAGCCATTGTGATATGATATTATTTTGGCCCAGCATAGACCTCTGTCATTGTGAACACAGGAGAAGCCGTCCGTGTATGGTTATTCTCACGTAATCAGTGAAGCAAGCCAAAATCTGCGAAAGAAAATCAAAGTTAGTGTGAAAATGACCTAACTTTCATTTTTAAAAGGTGACAGTTTTTGTACAATAAATGTATTTAACACTATTTGCATGCTATCGTGATGCAATTCATTCTCAGAACTTACGGGGGCGCTTCATCGTAACCACGCGTTCTTTGTCTGTCTGTCTGTCTGTCTGTCTGTCTGTCTGTCTATCTCTCTGTCTGTCTCTCTGTCCGTGTACTCAATAGTTCTGGAGTATGAAGTAACCGTGAAGACAGGCAAAGAGAAGAAGTCCGATACTGGTGCTGACGTGTGGATCGTGGTTTATGGTGAGCGCGGAGACACTGGAAAGCGTTGGCTTAGCAAAAATGTCTACAAGGGAAGCAGGCTGGTATTGTTTAAGAAAGGAAAGGTATTACAATATTTATAGCTCTCTGGTGACATCATTCTGTTGAAAATAAAATTTCATTCCAAAACATTCTCTCCTTAATACAACATAATGTTATCATGGCACAGTTTAAGATCGGCGATAAGAACATACATATCGCTGATTAGAAATAAGGACTCCACGATTATTCATGATTTTCACTTTATTGCACGGATTTCTCTCTCAATGCTAAACATCGGACAAAACGATATGACAAAGGAAAGAGTAAGAGTTTTCTTCGCGATGTGATAGACCAGTATATTTGCCCACATCTGTAAATTACGAGTCTCATGGCCATGGACTTGACTTCAGAGCTCGCCACTCTGAGTAACGGAGAAAATAAATTGTGTCGGTATTGACTTCTCGTCTCTGCAGTCCGACACATTCGGGGATAAACGGATGCTTAGATCCACAGAATGAACAAAGCAGAGAGAAGACTGCATTCTGAAATCTTACCTGACGTATTCTTGATTTGCCCTTTGAATATTACACTCCCCGTATGACCGACCTACATCGTGTGTGAGTGACTGCCTATAATATTTCCCTCTTGTATCTTTGATTCTTAACAGTCCCCGCCATCATGGAAGTCAATATCGACTGTCTGTCTCAATAATTGCCCTCAATGAAGTAGCTATTTATGATCCTATTAATCACTAGATTACTCAATCGATAAATCCATCGATCTCCCAGGCTGCCCGCCAATCTATGCTTGAGGGCGACCTTGACGTCATCAGCTCTTCCACGCGAAAGGAAACTTAGTGCAATTTTCTGGCTTCTTTTACAGAGCGACGCCTTCAAGATGAAAGCCGTTGATCTTGGGCCAATTCAGAAAGTCTTTATCGGACACACTGGTAGCAAGTCAGGTAAGGCTTGTGTGTCAAAGTACTGTTCTGCAATTATGTATCGTTACTGTCGTACAGATAACCTTTAACACAGACAAATATAGAGAGTCTATGTTTGTCAAAAAAGCTGCAAACATGCCGAGCTCATTTATTAAAGTTTGCATTCTTCTGAAAAAAGGTCACATTTATGAAGGATGAAGGTCTCTTGTGGATATGAGGAACTTGCAATTGAATGACCCAGGAAAGAATCGTACTTAATGGATACGAAAATCGTTTGAAAACGTCAAACCGTATGAAGACAACTAGAAATTGAAAAAACACGGCATTTTTTTACTGATAGATGTAGAACAAAAATCATGAACAAGAGTATATGTAGCATTCTTTTTGTCACCAGCTCCGATGATCGAATCATGGAGCTTCATGATCGAATTAACTTGCGCGATAAACCGACCCCGTCGTCGACGGGTACTGCACGAATATTTGGCCAGTGAACGACATATGTGCACTAGCGACAGTGAGTAAAGTGAACTAATCAAAACCGAGTGGTGTACCCGTCGCTTTGGTAGCTTTTTCCTATTATGTTATAACAGTATATTTAAGTTCTCGCACGAAACGCCAAAACGTAGGTATTTCTGTATCTTCTGCATGTTCCAACGACACCATATCGCAATTATGGCGCTGTTATTTCCACGTCTTGACCAATCAGATCGCTGTTTTGAGATCAGTAACTTGTGACACACCACGGCTTGTCACATGAGATGAGTATACGCATTTACCGAATATAGTTGAACTGAGACGATTTCTAATCATTTTCTCCCTCCAGGAGATGATTGGTATGTGGAACATGTCATCGTGAAATTACCAAATGGAGATCAATACTATCATCCACTGTCACAGTAAGTATTGTTTGGATGATACGCTGCGGAGGCGGTTGTCATAGTAACGAGGAAGCGTGTTCATGGAGATGCATTAATGAACGGAAGAGACGACGACAACGGCAATGACGACGACGACGACGACGATGATGATGATGATGATGATGATTAGGATGATGATGATGATGATGATGATGATGATGATGATGATGATGATGTGATGATGATGATGGTAATGATGATGATGATGATGATGATGATGATGATGATGATGATGATGATGATGATGACGTCGACGACAAGGACGGCAAAGAAGATAATGCCTGCGATAATGTTGATAACGACTCACATAATAGTGGTGGCAGGATGATATTAGTGAAATTAATTCTTACTTTCTCGTGTATTTCAGGTGGTTATCCCAAGAAACAAAGTTGAAGAGAGTGATACAGTGCGCCGGCATGAGAGAAGGAGAAGATGAGGACGATGATAGCGATTAAGACATCAACATAACATTCTCAGGCTTGCTTCGAAAAGAGGGGAAACAAGCAAAAATCAACCAGAACGAGCATACCATCTACGTGATTAAGCTGAAATATCATTTTACAACATATTTGAAATACTTCCGTTTACCGGAAAAAAGCTACATTTCTTACTTAACTGTAGTATTAGGCGTCGTGAACATTATCATACATTTGTTTAAGAAAATCGATTTTTTAAACTGTTTCAATCATTTCTAAAGTGCTTTCGAACACGTTAAAATTTAGTTATAGTTTTCCAATGTTACACAGAATGTTATGAAGTTATACGAAGTAATCGACGCTTGCTTTTATGTCGTATCACAAACTGTCAGGACCTTGAAAAGGTCATCAAAATATACCCTATAGAAAAAAGCACGAGAAATGGCAGATTTTGTCTGTTGTATTTAGTCTCCTTCCATGGGGCCGAAACTGTATCGCACGATTTTTTGCCATTATTGATGACATGTGCTAGGATAAGCAGACGTCAAAACCAGTAATGTATCACGATTTGTTTATTATGGTTCAATCGAAACACATTAAACTTAAGAAACCCCAGATTGCCTTGCCCAAACTAATTTAGTATTTCTCTTTTTACTAATAGACTATACACTACATGTCATAAAATTTGCTATCGACCTTGGGACTACTGAAACCGAAGCGGAGGCTAAATTTTTACCTACGGTGTCAAGAACAAAAAACTTTGCACTAACAACTCAAAAAAGATGTCCGTAATCAAAGTAGGAATATGGTGCCTCAATATAGACCATTATGCTTTTTCCTGGCTTCAAAGTTCTGCAAAACAAATATCTATTCACCTAACTTTGTCACTGCACTTAAAATATTTGCAAATCAATATTATTCCCTCTACTTCTCTGTTTTGCCACCCACCGACGAATTGGTTAATAAACCATGTGATATACGCCAGCACGATTCAAAGATGATGTCACGTGATGGAAAGTCACAACATTTTCAAAGAGCCCTTTACTAACAGTCAAAGGACAAGATATCTGATTTCGAGGGTTTCTATCTCGTAAACTCATTCGAACGCTGAGGTTGTATCTAGAGTGTTTTTAGTTCAGGTACAGTGACAGTTTCTGCGTTGTCAGATGACTTATAGATAGATAGGCAGGCTGGCTAGCAGACAGACAAAATGGCAGATAGACGCTTTAATGACGGAAAGGCTAATGAGGATCTCAGGTTAACATCAGTGCCATTCAGCGCAAACCTATAGTGGATGTGTTTGTATTTACTCAATCATGGAAGAAGCCCTCAGACGGGCAATGGTTAACACATGCAGAAGACGTATTCTGTTGGTGTGCCAAAAATATCAGTGACTTTATAAACGAGTTCTGATGACCTCAGCACCTAGTACGATGACTCGGCTAGTACACGAAGGCAAAGGTGTCTCCATCGCGCTTTGATATTTGTCTTTACTCGCACCTTGTCCTTACCCATGTGATTTAAGACCATGCGACTAACCTATATTCAAAGTCACAGGAGCGACATGTTTGCCCCTGGCATCAATTCAAGTACGGTCACTGTTTGATTCTAAGCCTCGTATTCGTCCGACGGAATGGACTGTGACGATATCGGTTTGAGCAAATACCAACATCCCGTACGATACTCCAGTATTTGGCCGGGTAGAACCATTCAACCTTACCATGAGTAACCAAAAATGACAGTCAAAAGAGTTTCTTGTGTCAAATGGCCCGTTGGCTGTGGAATCTCTAAAAACTGACAAAAGGTATTCGTTTTGAGCTCATAAATAGCCACAGTTGTTACGTCAATACCATTCGATCGCCATTTCCCTTCTCCACAGAGGCTTCATGTTGTTTCAGGAGAAAGAAAACATTACATTCTAGGACTTCGTATTCGTCTGAAACCGGTTGACATACTTGCTCAGTCCAAAGGCTTTACCGGAAAACATGGCGGCGTCTTTTCTTAAAAAAATTCCTAAGACTTTCAATTAACAAATAAAAGAAAATGCATCCAAAGATCTGCTGCTGATTATCCCTGCAAAGCAGTAGTAAATCTCTCCCTAAACTTCATTTACCAGACGAATTCCTGTCATTTTAGATCTGTCGTATAAGTGAGCAAATGACAGATATGCCGACTCTAAAACTTTTACAATATTATTTTGGCTTAGCTCAAGTAGGGGTTATTTTAAAGCTTATAAAGTAAATAAGGGTTTCACTGGCTTAGTTTTGTAAAAATCGATAATTTTATATCCCCCGATAGATAACACAGAGATGGCGGCCGTTTTGAATTTCAAAATCGGTAAATGTTGGATACTTTGTTGATCTAGTACCAACATTTGCACAGTAACACCATTTTTTCCCTTGATCTTAAAAGATAATGATTAGAGGTTTGCCTGAAGAAAGTTTGAGCAAAAATTTAAGTCTTTCATTTTCGAGGCGCGAACAACCTTAACCCTTTGGCACTGCAATTTTTCTCACCATAATTTTAGTGCAACATTTTACTAATTTTTATGAATTTGTCTACAATTTGTTTGATAATTTTTGACCAAATGTATATTAAATTACCTTGGCTACAATATGGTATCAAAATTTTACCAAAAATCTCGAAAGAATTGACAGGGATATATTTTATAAAGATGACAAAAATTGACTTTGACGCTCAAAGGGTTTAGGTGGCACAGTTGTTTTATAACAATTTTCAACATATCATGTCAATGTCAAAGTTCGATATTCGCCCAGAAATGTTTAGCAGAAATGACAAAATCTTTAAAAACCGGATGTTTTTGGCGCCATAGTCCGAATCTGATGTGCGCGATCTGTATGGTTTTACGCATTCTGAATAGGCATGCTTGTTATCATCGTTCCTATTGAAGAAGGTCACAAGAAATGGGGTGCGATGCAGTGTAATATGACACAGCTAACGCTTACTGGTTCTCGAATGATGAATTTACCAAGCTCGAGTTAGATTACCAAGAACAAGAGACGAGCTCTAAGTTACGTAAAATTCACAGGACCATGCATAGAAGGGCTTATGTCTCCCAAAACTCCATTGGTTTTGTCTTTGTCGCACGAATTGTGCATAAAGTCAACATCGTATATAGACCTTTGGTGTTAAAATAAACTAATAGTACATAGAAATATTAAAAAGGTAATTTATTCATAACTTTAACGTTGAAACGTGAGACACTGCTTGCTGACATGCTTGGAAGGCAAATGCAGGTATGATTTAGCCCCAGGTATACGACTCTCAAATGTTTGTTTTTCTGTGAATTACTGCAAATCTAAAGAACATTTGAATATTCATTATCGCATTTGAATCGTACCTGGACTAAGATAAATCATACAGTGTGACCTATATTCAAAGATGAATATTAAACTGTCACGTTATCGCCGTAATCAAAATTACCTTTGACCTTTCCAGGGGCAAAAAAGTTTTTCATGCACTCATCGTATTCTCTCTCTACAGAACACCATTGTATGTTATTTCAGCTCGTGAGATAACACAAAAATTAGCTCAGGTCATGATGACATTGCGTTACCAAAGACCGATAACACGTAAATTTTCGTGCCATTGGTTTGACATCGCGTCGCATCCTGTACAGACGCCGTTGAAAATACAGCATCATACAAAACATTCATGAGGTTTGAGAAAAAAAAACGGCCCAGGGATGGATGATTGCTCTGATAAAGGACGATGGACGAAAGCTCTTAAATCTTATCTGACACTTCTTGTCTCTTTTGACCTCGTTGCAAGCTACCGGTCGCCTGAGCATCCGAGGTTTGTATATTTCCAAGATGCATACGTAAGGTGATGGAGTAGACTTGGTTCAGGTCTGTGATTGTAGTCCGTGGGCTGGAGGGGCCCACCGTGCACCTCCCACACATCCCTACTACATGGGTATTTTTTGTTCTTTAGGACCTGCTGAACAAGAAAAAAGATGTTAACATTGGATATTTTGGGATGCACTACCTATCTGGGCTGGTTTTTGATTTGCATGTACCGCAAAAAATGGCGAAAAATGGGTAGGGGTAGGGGGTACTATATACTCCCCTACATTAAGCAAACTAGCATGAAACAGCACAAACCATACATTTTTAGAAAGCTCAGATTCTGCTCTTTATGAGAAACACCAATTTTAGCGAAATTAATTTGTGTACATAGAATAGGACGACTTTAAAATGAATTTTTTTGACAATTTTGAAATTTTTTACCCAAAATACCATGTAACAATTGTGATTTACTTTTTATTAAGCAAAATTTTGACAGCTTTTTGTGTTTGAATTATTTATTCCAACATATCAAACAAAAAAAACCAGTGTTAACATTAGATATTTAACTATACACTAGTTCTCTGGAGTCAATTTTGAATTGCGTGTATCTGTATGGGGTGTGCAAAAGCTAGGGGTAGGGGTAAAACATTCTTTCCTTGATGAAGTAAACTGGCTTGAAATGCCATATACCTTATAGTTTTAGAAAGCTGAGATACTGGTCTTTCTACAATGCATAAATTTTTAGTAAAAAAATATGACGTCGTAGAATTGGATAACTTTAAATCGATTTTTTCTGGCAATTCAGTATTTTTAACCGGAAGAAAATACGATAACTATTGTTTCCTCCTTATGAAGCAAATCAAACACATTTATGGATGTTCTTTACTAATTGCAACGTGCTGAAGAAGAAAATAAATGTCAAAATTGGGTATTTACCATGCATTATTGTCTCTAGTCACTAAAATAGCAAATTTTGCTACACTGGTATATCGTGAATGGGCATTTTATTGTTATGCAATGAACTAATGCACAGCCTTAAAAAGAAGACTTTAAAACGTGCACACTTAGTCGTATTGCAATTTTCTCCAACAAGTAAATACATTATTGATGACTGTCTATTTTTATAATTTCATTTTTAAATATTTTTCGATAAAATAATTTTGATAAGGCGTATTTGAAAAATTGTCTATGCCTCCTTGTCTTACTTATACAGCAAGCATTACTAACAATCTATTAGGCCGAGGCTAGAGGGGGCGTCTACATGCACCTTCCCCCCCCCCACCCACAGGATAACAAACTTGTAATTTTCAGAAGACTTGGGATCCCTAGAATAAGAAATGGGATTTTAACAGACAAAATATAGGGACTCAATAGCTGTTATGGTCATGTTTTGAAGGGTACCACAAAATCACGATTTTGTGACCCACATGGATTTTTGTCAAACCTGTCTTCTTGTACGTGATCTGCTGAGCTTACTGTTTAACATGACCTAGGTTATGGGGTATCATTAGAAAGGTGATTTATTCTTCTTGAAAATGGTATATAGCAATATGCAATATCTTCTATAGTTTTCATGAAATTGGGCCATAATTTACCCCATACCCCAAAGTTTTATGTCACAAATTACTGTCAAAACTAATCTAAATTCCACCAATTTTTACCTATACATAATACAAAAGGCAATACTGTGTATTACCTTTGTGTTATTTGCTACAAGTACATGTTAGAAACTTGGAATAATCTTTTAACAGAAAAAATATTGGGATCCTGTAGCTGTAACAGTCATATTTTGAAGGGTACCGAAAAATCACAGTATTACTGACTCTCATTCGTTTTTGTTAAACCTGTCTTCTTGTAAGTCTTCTGCTGAGCTTATTTTGAACATAACGAGGCAAATGGGGTACCATTAGAAAGTTAATTTACTCTTCTTTACAATGAAATGTTGCAATATGCAATATTTTCTATGATTTTCATGAAATAAGATCAAAACTTACCTCATACCCCAACGTTTTATGTCGCAAATTACCATCAAAACTAATCTCAAATTCTACCAATTATTGTCCTAGACACATGACAAAAGGCAATTCTTTGTATAAAATATATTTTACTTGGTACAGGGACATGTCAAAAATATGAGTTAGACTTTTAACAGACAAAATATTGGTATTGAATGACTGTTACTTGCATGTTTTGAAGGGTACCGTGAAGTCAGAGTATTACCGACTCGCATATGTTTTTGTTAAATGTGTCGTCTTGTTAGTTTTCTGCTGAGCTTACTTTTTACCATAGGCTAGCTTATGGGCTGCAATTGGAAATACAATTTATTTGGCTTTAAAATGACATATTGTAATATACAATATCTTCTATAGTTTTCATAAAATAGGACCAAACCTTACCCCATACCCCAAAGTTTTATGTTGTATATTACCGTCAAAACTAATCTTAAATTCTACCAGCCCAAATAGGTAGCGCATCCCAAAATATCCAATGTTAACATCTTTTTTCTTGTTCAGCAGGTTCTAAAGAACAAAAAAACACCCATGTAGTAGGGATGTGGAGGTGCACGGTGGGCCCCTCCAGCCCACGGACTATTGTGAATGCTTGAGTGGAGTGAACGCAATGATTTGTATTCTGCTTTCCGTGAAGCACGCGCGTGAGTGGACGCGATGAGTAGGGTGAACGCGATGAGTGGAGTGAACGCTATACAGCAGAGTTTCACCCGGAATCCGGCAGAAACTAACTCACTACTGCGCAGACTCAAACGTGACGCATTCAATCGCTGGGAAAACCTGGCGTGAGCTGCCAAATTCCGGATAGGTTTGTACGAAATAGGAGAGACACAAGAGAAACTATTATAAATGATTTTATTTTTTAAAAATTCACCGACTTGAACCAAGTCTAGGTGATGGAGGTAAAACGTTATATTCTGCTTCCATGGTTAGTCACGCGTTACGTTAATGGAGCAAGGAGCACGGCTAGTACCCCTATTCAAAATGGCAAGAGTTGAGGAATATCTTGGTCATTACATGCTAACTGTGTTTCGAATGTCGTTCATTGCTAAGTCTGCAAAGCTGCGTCTAACATTAACTCCTGACCAGTACAGAGGCCTAGGAGGGTCATTACAAATTTGTCTTGCTTTATTCGAAATAGTAACTTACAAAGAGTAATCTTAATTCACTGCCAACTTGTGGGGGTTGTCAACCTGATGCAATAGCCAATTCCCAGATTCCCAATCAATATAAGTGCGTGCGTAACCAAGAAAACTAAACTCGCGAATTTTAATAGACGTGGTGGGTAAAGCCGTGGTGGGTATAGTGGGTAATTGGCCTTACCCACCATGTCTAAATCTATGTGAGGAAAACTCTCTCTCTCTCTCTCTCTCTCTCTCTCTCTCTCTCTCTCTCTCTCTCACCCACACAAGGTTATCGCAGAGCTTTCATCTACAATGAGCCAACATTTCAATTTTTGACATGGTTGACCAATAATTTCTCGTTTTACAAAGCGGTTGAGTAAGCAGCAGTCATAGTATATCTACTACATCAAGGCGTGAATGTGTGCGCTGACGACGAGAACAACGTAAAATCGAGATCTCAAGTCGAAAATATCGTTTTCTCAAAATCTGTCATATATTATCTTTTGACAGCGTCACAAATACCTTGAACTGTGCATATATACCATGACTTTGACGTTTCTGAGAAGCATGTATAACGTCTTTCAATATCTCCAGCCTCGCGCTGCATTTCGATAAGCTTTGATTCTGAGAGCCGTAGCGATAAGTTTTGATTCAAGGAGTCATCGTCCGAAATCTTACATGTTCTTATCAAAACATTCCCTGATATCTTCAGCAAAAAGGCGATCCGGCGTGACCAGCTGTTGTAGTACCGTCTTGCCGATGTACTCGATTTTGTCTCCCACTATAATGAAGACACGGTCCGGCTGTGCACGGTAGGAAAGATTGAGAGCTTCATCCATGTTGTCAAGAACTACACAAAGTTTGCTGACGTCATTGATATCTGTTGTGAACAAGTCCTCGTCCAAGGACATCATCATTCTGCAACGCAAAAAAGCAATGATATGGATCATGACTTTTAACGAGATTAAATAAAAAGCATATTCCCAAAGCCTTTTTTAAGTGAAATAAAAAGGATTGGTTTGTTCTGATCGACATATACAAATTTTAAACACGTGGCACCATAACAAAAAAAAAATCAATGAACGAAAACGAGTACCCGGGGTCCAAAAGATTGGTAAGCCTCTTTCGGCGAGATTTTAAACATTTTCTGATTTCCTTAGTATTTTGTCAGTCATCGAGGAAAATGTTTTGAAATAGGCGTGATTGTAAATAATCAGAAAAAATCAGCAACATGAAAAAAAATATAGCAACTCTGGATCGAACTTTTATATGGCTTTTATCTGTTTTTTTTCTGTCGTTTATCACAGAGTCAGGTAACTATTTTGAAAATCAAACGTTTTGAAGAGATACCTTGCCGTATCCCTTCTGTCTTCAATGGATTTCGGGAACTTGACAAAACTGAAGTGATTCACTCCGAAGCTCCAGCCATTGGTAGGATGTGCCTCTATGATGTAGACAAACAGGGACTCAGCTTTGTCTTTGTAATCATGAAAGACTCTACTGAGAGCGCCACCATCGAGGACGGCCTGGAAGACGAAAACGAAGAAGTAAAGATATCTAAGTATAGGATATAAATTGATAGACTGCTTTAATGCAAGATATTGGCAGCATTCCGTACACTACATGGAGCCCGAAAGTGACAAAATGAATTTCCTGTTGTCAGTCAGAGCAGGGAATGCACCAATCACCATTGACGTAACGGACGCGTCAAATTTGTAGATTACATATCGAAATGTACCGAAGAACGTCCTTAACGATCTCACAAGTCGAATTTTAGGGTACTCCTGTACTGTAGCTTTGCTGACGAGCTATTCTACACGAAAAACGTCATATCAAATAATACAGTATCTTAAAGTGCGCCAAACGGGCAATTGGCGGGCATGAGCATTGCATCATAATCTGACACTTGTAAAGTATACGTTGACAGAGGAAACGCGTGTTAAATGCAGACAGATAGACAGACAGACATACACACAGAGGCAGACATTGCTGCGACTTAAGCTCACGTGTGTAAACACGTGAGCTAAGAATAACAAAAAACTTGTGAATTTGAAAAAAAAATCTTCACCCATTCAATATTTTCAGTTTAAGTTTAGGTATTTCGAAACAAATAACAGAAAAGAGTGAAGAATTTTTTGAGAAAAACTGATCTAAAACGTTACGATCCCAAGTTAGAGCTTGGTATGCAACGGCATGACCCGAAGTAATTGCAGGTTGCATATCCGGTTACCTCGGACAGGTTACCTCGAACAGGTTACCTCGGATAACATGACAACCGTTCGTAATATGCAAATGACATGTGACTGAGACGTAATGGAAAAGTTGTCCGTAGTTCGTTCCATAGATGAGCATGCATATTTGAATACCATATACGCTGCTTTACACGATGTGTAAGCCAGAAAACTTCAAAAAGAGGGAAACTAAATGACAAGACAAGCATTTTGAAATACATTGGTAAAGAGAGTTAAAGCCCAAAAAGTTGATACTCTTGAAATTTGTATACCTAAAAAAGGCTTCCTATTTTCTCTGGTTTTATCCATTTAAAGGATATAGTCTTTTACTACTTTACCGAACCATTGTTTGGTGAAAAATAAATAATTGGAAAAGTAAATTTAAATTTGACCGCTTTAAATAATATACTCTTTATTTCATAACAAACTGGGATATAACAATATCATTTTCAGTCATTGAGAAATTTTGAATTGACCTTACTCTTCTTTGAATAATTGTTACAAATCAATTCTTCAATTAATAATCTCTGAATATTATTTTTGACCGCTATATTTATTTCCCGCCATTTTTAAAGACTGAAAATATTACAAAGAAACAAAGCATATGATGTCCAAGTGGAAAACATTCAGCATTATGCATTACATTTGACTACCCTGTTGTTTCTGTGAAGATTCCAATGCATATATGCACGATTTAAACTGTTTTTGCTATATTTGCATGAGGGCGCCATTTTATTATTTGGGCACACGTTCGTTCAAAGTTGCACGTATAGTACAGTCCCAGCGGGCTGTTAATAATACTTGTATACACACCCCTCAATTAATACATTCCCACGAACTTGTTTTAGTTTGGAAGTAAAATCACAAAAACGATGCTAAAAGATACAGCTGGTGGGGCTTGAATGAGGCTGATGAGTCCCTCTGGACAGCTGTCTAGGGATGCGACCGTCGTTGATGAGTGTGGATGATCAAACAAAGCAATGTTGATGTTGATGTAGCCAGTGAGGTTGGTAGCGAAGTAATCAAAACTGAAATTTCATATACAGTCTCAACTGAATCGAATGAACTGATACAAACGATGGTCAATTCAAAGGTTCGGTAAAGTAGTAAAAGACTATATCCTTGCCGAAGGTAATCCACAAAATATGAGAGAAAAGATTCAGTTTCGATGTCTGAAGGAAGAAACTATGGTGAAATTTTGAATGCCTTCAAAGCGACATGTGAAGACCCTCAATGTTCATAACTTTTGCATGACCACAAACAAAACGATTATTTTCAGGACCACCAGTCACTCCAAAAAGAGAATAACGTTTCTTGCGTCTTTATTACATGTCTCTTAGGGAGCATTCGTTTTTTTACGGGGAGGGGGAGGTCGATGGAATTTAAGCTACAAATGGAATGCAAAAAGCGAACCCCCTCCAAACTACATTTATAAAATTTGACCCCCTTAATTCACCAATCGTAAAATGTGACCCCCCAAAAAAACCAAACATCTCATTTGATTCATTAACTCATTGCACGCTAAGCCGCGAATGAAAAATAGTGACCCTTCAAACGTTTTTGCCAGAAAAAGAGAAACCCTCCCCAAATTTCATGCACAAAAATCAATGACCCTTCCCAAAATGCCACAGTCCGTATCAATAATGTCTTAATTGACATATAATTTCTCATTTGGCCTTTGAACTTTCAAAGAATCCTTTTTGAACTTTACAAATAATCAATTGGTTGTAAATCCAATATCAATTTGTTGTTTACATCTGCTCTTTCAAATACCCTATTCTCATCATGTACATTTATATCAATTGTCAAACATTTAAAAAAGCACAGATTAAGCTAGTTTTGTATCGTTAAAAATTATTCATAGTTTCCTCGTAGACAATAATGTATATTAAAATCAACATTTTGGTGAACTTGAATTTCAAAATCAAATTTCTTGTTTAAATGTATGTAATTACAAAGTCCAAAAATCTTTGCAAACACTTTATATAACATCATATTTTCAAAATTTTGAGTTATTTTCCAAAGTATTCTAAGTGTTATTAAAGTTATATATCGTGAACGTAGCATGACGCTCATTTCTCTTTGTCAACTTGAAAATTTTTATTTTTTATGAACAAAATTGCTCTATTCTACACTTATCACCTGTTCAGACAGAATAAAGCCATCTTTGTATTCGATTTTATATACTTTTTCAGTCAATTCTGTAGTTTTTTTTGCCATAACTCCATACAAACCTCCGTAAAATTTGACCTCCTTCTCATATCATTGATTGTAAAATTTGACCCCCCTGAAAAACAGTTTTGTAAAAATCAACCTCCCCTTATCGCTTTGTTTGTTGTTGTGTGTGCGCCCGGGTGTGTGTATGTTTAGGTGATTCTAGTGATAAATCGCTTTGTTAGTTGTGCTCGGCGGGGATCGAGATCGCTCAGACCGCAATTTGAATTTTGGTAATCATGATTGACAGCATACATTAACATTTAGAACAGAGATCAAACGGACATTCTTGGACCACACTTTGCCAAAATATGCGCAGTGTCTTTCACGACGTTATCGAGTAGACAGAGAACTATTGCCTTGGACTGTTTTATATCTATCTCATGAATATTCATTACATGCGTAGTGATATTACTCCGTAATTCGGCTTTTAATATTAGTAACATGTAGGCTGACATCACAGAGCGTTCAACCAATGAGCGCTAAGCAACCTCTGTAATGTCAGTCTATTTGCTTTCAGACTTGCAATCTGCAGTGCTTATTCACCTTTGCAAATGAATAAGCTCCCAACCGTGCGACTACTTCTCAGTCTCTGATATAACCCAGCTAAATTGCTAGAGTTTTTACCACGATTCTCGGCTGGAGTAAAATGAACCAAAGTTCACATACACATAATTATGCGCTACTACGCAATCAACGCACAAAAATGCAATCAAAGCGATCAGGTAAACTTACGGAAAGACCTCTTGCCACCAATAGACAGTATCATCATTATCATGAATACATGTGACTTATATTAATCAAAGAAACAAATGATTAAATATTTACTACATAGTGAACAAGAATTATTCTCAAACACAATATCAATGACAGTTAAAGGATAAACCGAAAACAGAAACGCCAAAACGTCTTCACCGATTTGCATTCCAGTTCTATTGTACCTATTTGATATCACTTGCATCATCAACTTTGATTAATATTTCTTTTTCCAGAAACAATGGTTTCTGTAAATATTATTTGTTTCAAAACAGATTCTCAAGCTCGTTACATTGCTGTTTGTTGGTAGATATCAAGTTCCGTTTACCGTTGTAAAACACTTGTATCTCTTAGACACAACAGCTATGTATTGCTTTGTTTTGCTCTTTTTTCAGGCACCGCTAGATATCATTGCAGTTTGTTTCCAATACATCAACGGCATAGCCTAGACACGCAATGAAGTTTCGTCTTTGAAATTACTCATTGGACAGCAAGAATGCAAATTACTTGAAAATGATACACAAGTACTTTGTTCTTTGCACTTTATGCACCGTCAACACATCAATTTCCCATACAGGAAAATCTGTCGTAGATTATATGCTTGTACCATGTGATAATGTACACTTGTGTCATGAATTTTCTGTGGATTCTGTCACTGCATTAATTGATATGTATGATTTACACTGCTTTCTTGGTGATTGTGCGTTACCAAATCACTCAGTTTTGACACTAAAAATGGGGACAAGAGAGCTTGAGCATGATGGAAAAAATTCAATGGATCCCGTAGTTAGGGGTGAAAAGACAAGGCGATATAAGGTTTCAAATATACCAAATGGATTTCTAGACGGGGAATTATCCAGAAATGCTATTATAGAATTAATAGATCAAATTGAGTCATCTCGGAATAACCAATGGAGTGTAGATATTATATATGATAAATTTTGTGACAGTATTTTTTCTGAAATGGATGCTACGCTAGAGTACAGGGATGTCCCAGTGTGTTCAAAGAAATTAAAAGTACATAAGCCATTTTGGAATACAGAACTGACTGCCCTCTGGAGGGACACGAGAGAAAAAGAGAAACAATTTATGAGATGTACATGTACTAAATTACAGAAATCGGTATTTAAACAAAACTTTAGGAATGCCCAACATACATTTGACAAATTTTACAGAAAGCTGAAGAGGTCATACCAAAGACAGGTTATGAAAGATATTGAAAATTTAAACACACAGAATCCAACTGAGTTTTGGAGTCACATTAATAAAATGGGTCCTAGAGCAAAAAATGATATTCCATGGGAGGTTTACGCAGAAAACAATAGCGTCACAACAGATGTTAATCCAGTTTTAAATAAATGGAAATCTGACTTTGAAGATCTCTATAGCCTTTCTGTCACGGGAGACACTGGATTCGATGAGGACTTCTACCAACATATTTTGAGTTGTAAAAATCAGTTGGAATGGCAGTTAGACAGTAATCATGTTAACCCCCTATTGAATTGTGATATTTCACTTCAAGAGGTAACGAATGTAGTAAATAAGTCAAAACTCAATAAAGCAGTTGGCGTTGACAAACTTCCTTATGAGATTTTCAAAAACCAAACTGCAATTAAATTGCTTCACAAGTTATTTCAACTTTATTTTAATTTTGGAAAAATACCTAGTATGTGGAGAAAAGCTATAATCAAACTAATACCCAAAAATGCATTGAATGATCCCCGAGTTCCTTTAAATTATCGAAGAGTAAGCCTTCTGTCAACTGTGAGTAAATTGTATTCTGGGATTATAAATAATAGACTTGTTCAATATTTTGACGCAGAAAATATTTTAGTCGATGAGCAAAATGGTTTTAGGAAAGGTAGGGCCTGCATCGACCACATTTATGTTGTGACAAGTATTATCAGAAATAGAAAAGCGTCAGGTTTGCCCACATTTGCAGCTTTTATAGATATGAAAAAAGCATTGGATTGCGTAAACAGAGATATGTTGTTCTTTAAGTTACTTGAAAATGGTGTTTCAGGCAAATTGTATGAGGCAATTAAGAGTTTCTATGAGAATCCACTTTCTTGTGTTAATGTAAATGGTTTGCTTTCCCCTTGGTTTACAACAGATTCTGGTGTTAGACAGGGAGATGTACTGTCTCCTACACTCTTTTCTATTTATCTGAATGATTTTGCTAAAGATGTTAACAACCTCCATATTGGAGTTCCAGTTGCTGACCGAGAGGTTTCAATTCTGCTGTACGCAGATGATATAGTCATTCTTGCTGAAAATGAAGAAAATCTCCAAAAGGCTGTTGAGTGTCTAGAAAATTGGTGTAAGAAATGGCGTATGGTAGTAAACGAAAACAAAACACAGGTTGTTCATTTTAGAAATAAAAATGTCAGGCTGTCAAATTTTATATTTAAATATGAAGGACGGAATTTAGAAACAGTGTCTCAGTATAAATATCTAGGTCTGGTTTTCAATGAGTTTTTAGACTACGAAGTAACGGCAAAAATCTTATGCAATTCAGCAGGAAGGGCTTTAGGGGCTGTTATTTCTAAAATCCATAGATTTAAGCATTTCCATCACAATACTTTTTCTACCTTGTATAATTCCTGTGTTGTTCCAATTTTGGACTACTGTGCGGGGATATGGGAATTTGGTCAGTTTAAAAACTGTGACACAATACAAGATCGAGCATTGAGATATTTCATGGGTGTACATAAATATGCACCAAAGTTGGCTTTAAATGGAGATATGGGTTGGGATAAGCCAAGTTTTCGTCGAAAGCTTGATATGTTACGTTTCTGGAATAGACTGTTGAAAACACCAGACAACAGAATAACGAAATCAGTTTTTCTGTGGGATTATGCTTTGCAAACAAAAAATTGGTCTAACGATATAAAAAGTGTTCTCTCAGAAATTGGCTTTCAAAATATATTTGTGAACCGAGACGTGATAAAATTAGAAGAAGCTCGTGAATTGTTAAGAATTTTTCATGCTAGAAAATGGGAACTAGATGTGCAACAAAAGTCAAAATTAAGGACGTATTGTATTTTTAAAAAGGAATACGGAAAAGAAATGTATTTGACAGGTTGTATGTCTCTTGCGAAGCGGTCTCTCATGGCCAAGTTTAGGACGGGCATACTCCCACTTAAAATAGAAACTGGGAGATTCAGTAATCTTGCAGTTGAACAGAGGTTTATGCGAATTCTGTCCTCTTCATGTTGAAGTTGAATTTCATTTTTTGTTTCAATGTACTCTGTATAAAGATTACCGTAAGTCACTTTTAGACAAGATATTGACTGATATGCCAGATTTTGAATGACTTAAGCAACGATAACAAGCTATGTATACTTATGACAAAATTCTGTAATGATGTAGCAGACTACATTTATAGGGCATTTTCGAGAAGGAAAAGCACACTTTACAAATAATGTATCCTTTTTTTGTCTTCAATGTGGTATTCAACGTGTCTTATAAGCCCAGCGGGCTGGATGTGGCAATAGAAAACATTTCATTGTAATTTATTTAAATGGTGAATAAGTCCACATAGGACACTTAAATAAATAAAATACAACAACAACAACATATAGCCGGCCTAGTCCCTTGCTCAATTTCTACCGCTGGCTGCGCTGCTCACGAAAATAGTATTGGCTATGAGACGCATGGCTATCATTGATCAATAGTATACGAGTGCAGTGATTGCGTTAAATTTATTTCCAATTTGCAGCTACCTTCGAATTTAGATTTCGAATGCCTATGTAGTAATTTTACCTCCATAGTTTCCCGATCCAAGCATCCTATGTCGACATTGAATGAAAAACGAAGAAATCATTTATTTTTGAGCTATCGCCGTACATGCCAGAGGACGATAGATAGTCTGTCAACATGGTCATCAAGTCACGCCTGAGAAAAAATCGTAGACGCTGATCCTCATTTCACCACTTAACCCTATGAGTGCTGTTGTTGTTCCCAACATAATTTCAGTGCAACATTTTTACCAATTTTTATGAATTTTTCTGTAATTATTTGATAATTTTGGACCACATGGATAAAATATTTCATTAGCCTCAGTTTGTTATCAAAATTTTGAAAAAAATCTGAAAAAAATTGACTGGAGTATATTTTCGAAAGGACAAGAAACTGAATTTGGCGCTCGAAGGGTTAATGCCATCATAGAGAGTCGGACGTTCGATGTTTCTACGTTCCACGTTCTAATTTTCCGAGCTTGCCACTATACAGATGTGCCGACTACACGATCTTGTCAGGTGAGTGTGCACATTGATATGCAGTCAAAATTCTGACTGAAATAATATTAGCCCATACCCGACCCTATTTTCGTTAGCAGCGCAGCCAGCGGTAGAAATGGGGAAGGGGACCAGACTACACGACATAGTTACTGCGTATCACCTGCGTACATTCAGAGATTAGTTTCTGGTATCTATTTTCAAATGGAATGACGACTGCGCACCTTACAAAGACACATGACCAAAGATGGAGTGCCGAATATTTTTGCTTTGCATTGGAGTGCCCTCTAGAGGGATCTTCTGTCTAACAATTGCTGATGAAAATATTGTAATTCTATACAAATTTTCAGTGATCAAATTGATCTTTGAGATTAAAACGTCAAACCCACGTGAATGGTGACACCAATACGATTTATGTTTCAATCATGAGTGGACACAAGAATGTCAAAGTTTGGTTTTTCAATACACGTACTGCCCTAGTTTTCATACTATTTATCATTACAGGACAGAGACATGTGCGAGTGAAAGAATTTAAACGACATATGTACATCTATCTGTGGTACATAGCATATCCAATACACCTGTACGAAGTTTTTAATGTAGAACGCCACCGGGGGAAGATATTCGGACTCTCAAATTTCTACAATCCTTTTCTGATCTACCATTTGTGGGGCTCATTATAAAGCTCTTGGAGAAAGAAAAATTTTCACCCCCTTAATTTTTCGAAAATCCAAAATTTAATTTTCCCACCATAGAGGTAACACAGGGGTTGCGGCTATTTTGAATTTCAAATATCGCAAAATATTGGGTAATTTGTTTCGCTAGTTCTAAACTTTGCACGGTGACCCTCCCGATTTTTATTGTTGATTTGGTAAGAGAATGGGTGAAAGCTTCATGTAGGAAAATTCTGAGCAAAAGCTCAAGTCTTTCACTTTCGAGGTGCATATTACCTTAATGTCTTTAAAACTGGCTTCGACAGACGTACATTTGTTACGTTGACGACTACTAGAACTAAATGGGCTCACGCTGGTATTTTAACGCAACATATGCTTGCTGTAACATATCCCACAACGATGCATCAAACCACGCGTGAAACTTCCCCGAAATCCCGCAAATGACCACGGTCATAGAACGGGAGTCCGTTGTGTATGTAGGGTTTGGCGATAGCGGAGGGCGTGGCACAATCCTACGATAGGGAGAGGGCAACAAAACTTTAACGCGAAAAGGGTATTCACAAACGGTCTCTTGACGTGCAGGTAAACATTTTTCCTCATGTGGGCAGATGGGAAAGGGGTCGACTAACTATGATCATTAGCAGGTTAGGCACAGAGCTTGTAACCGTTTGCCTGTGTGGAAGTGCACAACGGTCAACCAAATATGGAGTTTTTGTGGTGGCCAGGTCCTTTGATTCCAAAGTTGTGTGATATAAAGAGAGTTAATTGGGAATTGTCCGCGTGGTAAATGGCAGGGAGGAAATATTTTTGAATAACAGCCAGGAGGAAAGTAGCGAACACTTTCCATTTCCCCTAAATATTTCAATTTTGTTCAAACTATACCTTCTCGAAAAGTAAGTCCTTTGGTTACAATCTCTTAAAACTTGATTGGTTAGCTGCGCCCTGAGAGGGATCTAATCTTGTCCAATGGCAGTCTTCACAGTAACAATGCATCTATTATTCGAATGAACTATGTCCTGCCTAACTTACCCTCTATGGTCCCCTAGGTGGGCACACGGTATCACGAAGACCGGGCCAACGTTGTGTGGATTTTGAGCAGGTAAGAAACGAAAAACTTCAAAGTGTTGTTGAATTGGAGTAATGAGATTGACAGACGTGTAGAAACGAATAACATCCAATCTCAGCCGTTTGGTGTTAATGTGAAAGCTTACATTTTTGTGGGTCCGCTGTCTTGTCTTGCGAATGCCCTGGGTATGAAAGTACGTCAGGTAGTAAGGGACCATGCATGGATGATGTGAATCGCGCTTGGCAAACGAAACATGATCAATTCGCCACAATGTCCCTCTCTCCCAAGTTCGATGACGAAACGATAATTTGAATTGTGGCAAAATACAATGAATTTCTAGACTGGTAGTCCCGGTCACTTTTACCTTATGAACTGCTAACGACTTACTAGTAGTTGGTCAGGGCAATATGCCTCCCCCATTGGCGACCAGTAAAACAATTAATGAAGGGGATTAGGGAGGGCAGTTAATAGAGACGGACTGTTTTCTTTGAAATACCGAACAAAGATAGCGATGGTAAAGTAATAGGCGCGCGCGACAAGGGTACGACTTGTCTAATGAAAAAGTTTAATACATGGCATTTATTGATCATAATTCCAAGACGAATAGTGCATGTTAATACCCTATGAATGAATACATGACACGTCGATGCAGAAAAAGAAATCTTTACATAACCAGTGCTAAGATAAGATAAGACCAAGGCACCCAAGGTTGGAATATCAAAGTCCAACCTTACATCAAAAAATAGCAACAAGAAACCTGGGCTGATACCATGACACCCCTATCCTCGTATCCCACCCCTAGGGACTGACATTTTTGCTAGCCCCTATGCCATGGGTTCACATTGGCGTTCGTGCGTTCAATATATATCAACAGCCCCTTGGCACTGCAGAGTCTTCCTCTCGTCACAGGAACCCGTATGAAATGTGTATCGTGTCGACATTACTTAGAAGTTCGAGGTATATAGAGTCTAATTCGTCCACATAACTTTCAATGGACGGTTGATTTGTGTATATAGACACATTTTAAGCTTCTTTTGCTGGACGTAAGTAGTATCAGTAGTATGACCCTGTTTGACGGACACGTGTTCACCCATCATACTTAACCTGTTTGAGGGACAGCGTGCCTGTCAGAACACGTGATTTACCTTCGGTAGAATGAATCAAACAATTGCAGGACAGGAAGATATGGACAAAGCACAAGTTCACAGCTTTTTAGGATTGCACATCCTTTCAGTTGCGGTGACAGTATTCCCATGCACAAATTTATGTTATTCATCCTCCTTCCGACATTCCGACAGTTCGATGCATGCAATTATTGAAAA
Organism: Ptychodera flava; assembly: GCA_001465055.1. Lineage (NCBI taxonomy): Eukaryota > Metazoa > Hemichordata > Enteropneusta > Ptychoderidae > Ptychodera > Ptychodera flava. The sequence continues at coordinate 261,823 of LD346637.1, forward strand.
ACACAAGGTACATTGCTCCCTAAGTTAGCTTTAAAGATAACAAAAATGTACCGTAGGGGTCGAAAAGATAACATTCAAAAGAAAATACAGTCTTTGATAAGTTCGTAAAACCAAATAGCGAGACTAAACATCAAAGTTTGATTGGTACTTGATCAGTTGTGTTGTGACTGGAGCTGATTTTATGTTTTATTTTTTCTGCGAGGTGGACGTGTTTGAAATCATTTAACTGATCCTATCCAGATACACGAGTTCCTGTAAATTAATTCATGCACAAGGCACATTGTTTCTCCGAACGGTCGCCTATGGTATAATTGGGATTCGCTCATTCAGTTTTCGCTGAGTCATCGCATTCAAGATGTAATTATATAAAGGAAAAATGCCGCCATACGGGTTCATTCGACGCTGATTTAAGTAAACATACCGTTACGTTGGCGATTGTACTCTTTACTTACTCACATTATATTTTCAGTTTATATGATTACCTCAGAATAATTCAGTGAACTCGATTTCGTAAAATTTTTTGCTGACTGGATTGAATGTGGACTGTTTTTATACAACAGCCGGTCTCCGTGATTGCACTCTCGACATCCGGGACATCTCATGTCCTTAAATACAGTACATTCAGTCTCAGTTGATAAGCAGCAGAATGCATTTTTGATGAGGCTTTCGTCTCATACGAAAAGTACACATCGAATGATATTCAGGTTTGTGTAACGGTTGGACGGTCGTATGTTTACTCATGTAGCGACACAGCAATGTTGAGCCCATCATTGGGTGAGCCGTGTTAAGTATGCATGACACAGACAACCGCATTTAAGGGAGCGTTCAGTTTTTACAGCCGGGGGTGGGCCGGCAAAATCCAGGGGGGGGGGGGTCACCTCAAATTTGAAAACTGC
>LD346637.1:269428-286001 GCA_001465055.1 Ptychodera flava
TAGGTTTATAAAAAGTGACCCTCCCCCTTGAACTGTTTTCTAAAAAGTGACCCTCCCCCCAATTCCCCCGGCCCACCCCCCCTTGTAATTACTGAAGGCTCCCTAACTGCAGTGACCTTGCTGACAAGTTCGCCTACAATGCCTTTGTAACAATGTAAGGGCCGTAACAACGTCTATCCATCAATCATTTTCTTCGCAGTCAGAGTGATAATGTCGCAGCCGCACTTTCTCGAGGACCGAGATCTGGTCTTGAAGCTCTTGGCGCGCAGTCGAAAGGAGCTTGACTCTGAGAAGATGTTCAAAGCGTACAAGGAAAGACTGGATGCGACCAAGCCAAACATTCTGGTGGAGATGATGAAACTGTGGACGGAAAACAGTAAGGAGTTTGCAGTTGAATATGGTGTTGACCCAGACCAAGTGACAGCGCCAATATTTATGGCTGCGGTCAATCGGTACCCTAATGATCCAAAGGTTGGTAGCAGGCTTTTCCAAAAAATAATTACTCAATTTATGATTTTTTTGAAATAAATTGATGAAATGTGGATGCCCCTTGTTAAGTTGAATGAGATAAAAGCAGTTATTTTTTCTTAACATTTATCTTTAATTCAATTCCTTTAACAGCTCCTAACTTTGTATCAAAGATACTATAGGCATAATTTTATTTCTGTTGAAAAAAATCAGCCTGAAATCTTGCACAACATGTCTAGGCATAGCAGTGCCTGATAAAAACCCTGCTTGAATTTCTTTTGACAAACAAACCACGCCTGAACAAAAAATTAACTTTCAATGGTTTTAAATACCCACCAAGGACAGGTCAGAATGTTAGCGCGATCTGCCTTAGGATAGTGCCGTGTGACTATCCGAGATGCCATGCTGTTCACAAAAGGCCTGCCATTCCTTTTATATCAGTCCTGATGGATAGCAAGTAAAAAATTGTGTTGTGTTGTAATTCAACGATAGTTGTTTACAACTAATGGAGAGACATAGAAAAATAGAATATAAGCTACGACAGAACTCAGCAATTCACCACACAGGCAGAAATTTCAGGCAGATACCATTACAAATTCATCCCGCATAACACAGCGTGTCCAGCCCAAGTAACAAGCCCGTCAGACAAGTTTCCGTCGGCAAAGAAGTCAAGATGTTGTAATATTGTATGGGACGGGTCTGTACCGTGAAGACGCCGCTGTGTGCAGTATACTATATGTTAACGGGTGTTGGGACAAAAAGTATTCTAGGTGTGTGAGTACATATTTTACAATGGTATATCCACAGACCTATGATCTCAGATGTGTACATATATATTCGTAAATGCATACACGTCCATACACACATACATGAATACGTTTACATACATACTTACATACATACATATGTCAAACACACGATATCGTGTCTAATATTTCATCAGGCCATGTCGTCTAAACATTACATCACTCTAATTGGTTAGGTTCTCGAAGAGTTCGAGTTCTTCAAACAATATGGCGCCTTTCCAATGGCCGACGTTCTAAATGTTGGTGATACCAGGCCCGATGTTGGTCTTATTTCCATGGAAACAATGGTGAGCATACCAGTCAGTGCTCTTCATCGCCAAAAAGAGAAGCCTTTAGTGTTGGTGACATCTTCTGTTTCCTGACCCCCGCTAAGGGTAAGTCTCCGAACAGTGTAATGACAAATAGCTGTAGCAAAGAAGTAAACGTGTCTGGCGTGAAAACTGACACGCTTTTTTTGCAGAGTAAATGTGTCAGGAATTTTTTTTCTAAGTGGCAAATATCTGTCAAATATTCTATTACATTTAAAAGTGAATTCATCATGACTTGATTTTGATCGGTGTTTAGTTTTGGTATTTTCTTCTGTGGACATCTGAGAGAGAGAGAGAATGAGAGAGAGAGAGAGAGAGAGAGAGAGAGAAGGTGGTGGGGAGAAGGAGAGGGAGGGAGACAGGTAGGCAGACAAAGATAGACGTGCTGGACCAGAAAGTAATGTTTGCGATGCTACTTTTAAAGCCAACACGAACCATTAGTGACATAAACGAGGAGAGGACGACAAACATTATTCCCTGCGTGCTCTCAGCAGGTATAACTCGACGGCGTTTGACCTACAGCTGGTTTGTTCATAGGCTAGTGTTGAAATCAAATGCCTGTCCAGCTTTACGTGTTCAAACCGTTCTCCCAGCGACTGATTACAATAGATGTCCTATAAGCAGGTGTACAACATGTGTTTCATACAGTGAATCCTCTCTGGCTACACGTGATAGACAACTAATCCTTCCCTTAAATCTGTGAATAGAAGGAATTTGACAGTTGAATGACTGCATGAGATTTTTCTTTAGTTCTTTGACCGATTGACCCGTAATTGTAGAAGGGTACCTAAGTGATGTCAAGTAGATGCTATAAGCTCGTTTTCACTTGCACATTGTTGGCACTATACCACGTAAAAAAAATCGAACAGTGTACTCTGACCTGCTGTCAAGAACCTTTCCACCCCAAGTCTAAGTACTCATGATTTACACGACCGCCGAGTCTGTTGTAATTCCAATAACATAACCACCGTACTACGTTTTGACAAAACACAAATGATTTTCCATCTGCAATGGCACACTAAGTCAAAGAAAAGTAAGGTATGACTTGATACACATTCACACAATTGTTGAGAGAGAGAGAGAGAGAGAGAGAGAGAGAGAGAGAGAGAGAGAGAGAGAGCACGCGCGCGTGTGTTTGTCAATAAAGGCATCATGCTGACGTTGTTGATTTTTCCATTTCACAAAAGAAGAGAGAGGGAGGGTTCTCAAGTAAAAACGAAAGAATCACGTTGAATTGAACTTTATGAAAACTGTCATTGATCCTTATGCAGCAGTTGTACTTATAGCAAGTGACATCCCACATTTCTTCCTTCGATATGTTATTTGGTATAAGTTGCAGTATTGTCAGCACTACTTGAAAGTCGTTGATGAAGTTATATGGTATACTATATCTTTACGCATACGTTTTCGTCTTCCAGGCCGTCCTCGATGGTGGCGCTCTCAGTAGAGTCTTTCATGATTACAAGGACAGAGCTGAGTTCCTGTTCGTCTACATCATAGAGGCACATCCTACCAATGGCTGGAGCTTCGGAGTGAACCACTTCAGTTTTGTCAAGTTCCCGAAATCCATTGAAGACAGAAGGGATACGGCAAGGTATCTATTCAAAACGTTTGATTTTAAAAATAGTTACCTGACTTGGTTTCGGAGTAAATAAATAAATGCTCAGTAGCTTCTTTCTCTGGTATCAAGTGTTTCATGCTGACCCCTAATTTTCATTCTTGATTTCAGAATGGGATAATTTAAAGACTGAGCGACAGTTTATATTCGAGGCGCATACAACCTTAAGGTAGCATGCGTCTCGAAAGTGAAAGATTTAAACTTTTGCTCAAACTTTCCTTACGGAATCTTTCGACCGTTCTCTGTCAAACTCAAGAATAAAAGTCAGGGGTCAACGTGCAAAGTTTAGTACTAGAGAAACAAATTACCCAAGATTTACCGATATTTAAAATTCAAAATGGCCGCCATCCCTGTGTTAACTCTATGGAGAAAAAATAAAATTTTCGATTTTCGAAAATCTAAGCCGTTGAAAGTTTTTCTTTCTCCTAGAGCTTCAAAATGAGCCCCCACAAGTGGTAGATCAGAAAAGAACTTCATCTCTTAAGGCAGAATGAGCCTGGGGATAGTTGGCGTGGAGGGGGGGGCACGTGGGGGCACTCATGGCTTAATTATACTTGATAGTCAGTCAGTCGCTTGTGGACTCATTTCGAAGTCTGTGGAGTGAATGAAGTTTTCAACGTCTTTTTGTTAAAATCAAAACTTTAATTCTTCTCAATTGAGCTAAGATAGCGCACAGCGGTCGTGCATGTTGGTAATTTTTATTTATCTTATCCTAAACTTCGTACCGTGATCCCATGGTTTTTGGAAACGAATGAGAAAGAGAAAAGTTTTTGAATTTCCTTGGGGACAGTTTTGGCAAAAGTTTAAAATTTTCTGTAAGGCGCGCATGACCTATGATTCTTCAGCGTTGCGGTTAAATTCTACAAAACGTGACAAGACTGCACCTAAAGTGATACTGAGACCACACATCTGTTCGGAACATATTAGCTGTTTGATAAGACGTAACAGATCAGTTCTAAAATTTTCTATCCTCATGAATTACCACAACAAATATTTTGCATTATCAAGTATATATCGACTGTTGTCTGTCTGTATCGTCGTGAATAATATGATTGTAAAATTGTTGACAGTTATTGTTGTAAATTTGATTAATTTGTGAAGGTAGATGGCGAAGATTGCATAGCGCTCATCCATTGTTGTCTATCTGTATCATCGTGAATAATAAAGGTTTTATTTTAATGATTGACAATGCTCATGAACTTGATCGCGTCTTGACGAACAATTTCAAAATAAGTTGAAATCAATTGTTGATCCAATACGTATTATTACTGTGAAGGAAATATGTAACAATGATACTGGACTTTCTTTATACATATGGACATCTTTATACATCCATGACCTGCCGACGCTCATTTAAAAGTGAATAGCTTCGCAAAGTATCACATGGTGTACCCAAACAATGCTTTTACATACTGATGTTATTTCTTGTAGTCTAAAGTAAGCAAGTTCTTTAAGAGAATCGTTAAAAAGGTTGTGAAAATCGATTTTAATTTAATTCTTTGTATTTGTCTATGTTGTGTATGATATAACATCGGGTAATGTCAAAGATGCTTGAAGATGTTGTGAAGATAAGTATTTGCTAAATGAACAACCAGTGACTAAAATCGTTGTCATGTTTTCACTGCAGAACGATGATGTCCATTGACGAGGACTTGTTCACAACAGATATCAATGACGTCAGCAAACTTCGCGTAGTCCTGGACAGCATGGAGAATTCGTTCAATCTTTCCTACAGTGCACAGCCGGACCGTGTCTTCATTATCGTGGGGGACAAAATCGAGTATATCGGCAAGACGGTACTGCAACAGCTGGTTACGCCGGATCGCCTTTTTGTTGACGATATAAGGGAATGGTTTGATAAGAACAATTAAAATTAATTTTCTGACAATGGGGGCTTGCACCATTGGTAGGTTATTACGGACGTTTATAATGCCAACCAATGAGAAGAGGGCATTAAAATAATTATGCAAAAGCCCTTTTCAGAAGCTTCAACGTTTCGTGACGAGGCAAGAAAAGAAGGTACATTGCTAGTTTCAATGCATTTATGACACCGAGGACGATTTCTAAAGGAATATGTGACGGATTTCGAGGAATCGATATTTTCGACTTGAAATCTCGATTTTAAACATTCCTGACGTCAGCGGGGGCAAACATGCTTTGATATTATATTTGTACCTCTATTTCTGAGTTAAATAACGCATAGTAGTAAACGCATTATGGTTAAACCACAGAAAAATTTTAAGAGTTGATGACGTAAGTAGAATGCGATTCAGTCAGTCGTTAGTATTATCAAAATTTTGAACATTTATCAAGGGTGCCATTTCGGTACGGCCATGTATACACTACAAATGCCACTTGAACCGATGCATTCCTATGAAGACAATACCCATTTCTGTGAGTTTATCTATGGAAGCAAAATAGTGAACTAGTTGACAATACTCGTGGAGGATGGGGTATAGCAATGTATAATTGTTCGGGAACTTAATTTGAGGTTTCTCTTATGAGATATTATATGGACAATTACCTTTGCCAAGAGTCAAGATGATATCGAAATTAAAAACGTGAAAATTGCAGAATTTATCATTACATTGTACCTTAGTAAATGAAAAACGATAAATATAATGTGGCTCTGTAAAAACTATAATGTACCTGTTTGCCTGTCCTGAAGGCCGAAAAGCATTTCATGGCCGAGTGTATTACCTAATTAGGAAACTTCTATTCTATAGGTGTGTCCCTGGGAGTTTTTTGCTCATGCGTACTCACCATCAGAGAAACGATGCAGTCGAACCCTTGCGTCTACGAATAAAGACTGACAGTCCTTGAAGTAGGGAAATTAATACGCATGCGTGCTTGTAATTTCAGTGGACTGCAAGCTATAGCGACTTTTAAATTAATAATGAATTTCTCCCAATACAAGTTCGTGAAAAATTTTATCTTTTCTTTTACTTAACCTCTTTATTTGTTTATTACTGGTTCTGTTTTATTTCCCTTTTGACAAGTGACCAATGACATTGGCTTTTCTCGCTCATCGATCGCGACAGATGCTCTATTTTAATATAGGGAACAATGTCATCTTTAGAAATGAAGTTAAGGTAGAACGCGCCTCAGGGACTGATAGTCGGACTCTCAAATTTCTACAATTCTTTTCTGACATACCACTTGTTTGGGTTCATTTTGAAGCTCTTGGAGAAAGAACAACTTTTACTGGCTTAGTTAAGCCAAAATTTCATTCCCCCTTCATAGAGTTAACACAGGAATGGTGGCCATTTTGTATTTCAAATATCGCAAAATGTTGGGTAGTTTGTATCGCTAGTTCAAAACTTTGCACAGTGACACCCAATTTTTATTGTTAATTTGGTAAGAGAATGGTTGAAAGTTTCATTCATGAAAATTGAACAAAAGTTTCTCTTTCACTTTCGAGGCGCGAAGTACTTTAATATCATGTGCTTTTATCGTTGATGACAGTGACGGAAAAAGAGAAGAAAAATAAACATCGATGATGTATTCTAGCAGCGGATACATTATATAAAACGATTTTATCCGAATCCTTAGAATTATGCTAAAAAAGTAAGTAATTGTTTGGAAGGGGCTTTGACAGGTATTCTATACAACGACAACGAATCTTTAAAAAAGCCAAAAGTCTATGAATAATATTGCTTCATTGACGTTGATATGCTACAATGCATGTGATCTTACAACTTTTGCATGAACATGACATTGTATTGCATGCATTTTAACTATTGTAAATATAAAAGAAGTTACAAAACAATACATCAAGGCTCAATTGATACTTTATGAAGTCTTTTGTGGCCACATCTAATATTGATAATGTACTTTCTTCACAAGCAGTGATCTAGCCACCGTCTAGCCCTGGATGTATTGACAGCTGTGGGAAGGGCTGCCGTTCTTACATTCGGACGCTCATGTGGGACCCATAGGATGCGTCCATACTGGTGAGCAGCATACCCCTTCGGCTAGATCATTAGCCCCATAAGCTTACAATACAATGAATAACTTTGTCACTTACCTTCAAAATCAATGAGCTTTTCGCTATCACGAACACTGAAAGAGTGATACTTTTTCCGGATGCAATCATGGGTCATGGACCGGGGTCATGGAGCGAGGGTCACGCTCACCAATACTTGCCAGCGCCCTCATGTGTTGGTGACAAAAATCATTGACTGCGACGCCCATGTAGGAGAGAAGCAATTGACTGCGACGCAGACTTTGAATGCGGACAAATATGTCGGAGAGAAACAATTGAATGCGACGCAGACTTTGGATGCGGACACATATGTTGAATGTGACGCTAACATTGAATGCTGACACATATTTCGGAGAGAAACAATTAAATGCGAACACATATGTCGGAGAGAAACAATTGAATGCGACGCTAACATTGAATGCTGACACATAAGTCGGAGAGAAATCCTAAGTCGGGGAGAAATTACTACATACGAAGAACACGTAGTTTTGGGCCACCGTAGACATGTCGACAGTGACCGTACCTAACATCGGATCACGTGTGACTCGGAGATAACAAAGTTGGTGACCATTCTTGACAAATTTATTCCTTCAATTTATTTTATTTTGATACTCGTATGCCAACAGACAGACATGGAGCAAGTCTCAGGCTAATCAAAGTTGTATGTACTCTGGTACTTTCAAAATTATTTAACTCGTATCTGGCGATTTTTTGTCTGGCTCGATCGTCTCTTTATCGACACGACACATGGCACAAGATCAGTAAGTAATTTCCAATAGGCCAGCACAGTAGCGTTGAGCTAAATTGTTATATTTTAACATTTTACTGGCACAAATCCTACTCATAAGTAATAGATCAACATCTGCTTGTCAGTACTGATGAGTTTTTCGTGTGGACAAGGCTATGGTAGATTCCAAAGTGCTGTTTTTCTGCAGAAATTACAACCATTTTCAGTAATAGAGCGCGAAGCCACTGCAGTGAACTGCAATAAAACTGCTTACAATAATTAGTTTCGGCTGTAGCCGTGGCCACTTTGGTGTTGAACAAGGCTACTTGATAAAGACCAAAAAGTCTGCTTGTAGGCAAAACTAGCTCTGTCTGAGGCTCGAGTTGTAAATGAGAGTTTACGATTGGCACCCTGTGTTCAAGATTAAGATACAATGTAACATTACCATGCACTGGTCCATGTACAAATCTTTTTTATTTTAACTTCCCCAGACAAACTGTCTGCATGGGACATACAATGTTGTCGACTTTGCCAGCTGGCTACAGCTGAAACTAATTAGTGTGATCAGTTTATTGCAGTTCACTGCAGTGGCTTCGCGCTCTATTTATACTGAAAATGGTTGTAATGCTCATTGCTATAATTTTCATGGGCCTTACAACTCCTCATATTACCCCAGGATGCTACATACTTGTCATTAGCTTAAAGTGTCCTGGCACCAAGCCTTACTCTCCTTCTGAATCCCTCAATGAACGAAAATTGTACAACTAATTCACGGCTACTTAACGTTGCCTTGTTGAAATGCTGTCCGGAACAACACCTTTATAAGGTCTTTAACAATGTCTGACCGTGTGGTTCGCACACACGTCACAGCAAAGGGCACAGAAATCAGTCCCCTGGGGGTGGGGAGGGATGGGTTTTCCGGTGCAACGGTTTACTTTATTTGATTTATTGATTTTGACTGTGGTATTTCAAATAAAGATTTATACCATATATTACCGACAAGTCCTTATATCCACTCCAACTTGTGTATACACCACTGTAATTGCTCCGAAAACATCGCCAACTTGCTAATCCGCTGTCTTTATCAGCGGATTAATTGATTGAGTCAATACCACAGCCGTCAAACACGTTGTAAAATAAGGATTTTTACCACGTGTGGGAGGCTGTGGTGTTGACTTAATCAATTAATCCGCTGATACGGACAGCGGATTGGCAAGTTGGCATTGTTTTCGGAGCAATTACATTGATTTATACACAGATTTGAGTGGAGATATGGACTTGTAGTAATAAAGAAAGCAGTCAGACGGTTTGGAGTCGAAATGTTTATTTTAAATACCACAATGAAAATTAATAAAATTACTTGTAGTAATAAAGAAAGCAGCCAGACGGTTTGGAGTTGAACTCTTTATTTGAAATATCACAGTCAAAATTAATGAAATCAAATAAAGTAAACCGTTGCAGAAAAAACCCTCCCTCCCCACCCCAGGGGACTGATTTCTTTCCCCTGTGGTCAAAGCCGCACTTGATAGAGAACCGCGATCTAGTCTTGAAACTCTTGTCGCGGGGTAATCGGGACGAACTGCGTCGGAGATAAGTTCAAAATATATGAGGAAAAACTGGATGCCACCAAAACAGAAAGAAAAGAATTGTAAAAGTTTGAGAGTCCGAATGTCTGTCCCCGAGGCGCATTCAACCTTAAACCACTCTAACGCAAATCAGTCAGCACTGAAAACATACCGTAACCCCGGTCGTGGAAGTTGTTAGGACGATAAACGAACGTTCAAAGGACTGTATTAATCGGTAACACAACTTCGAAAACGTCAAAAATAGTTGGTCGCACACATGATCGATGTAAAGTCAATAGAAGCAATACAAGTTAGGGACTAGACACAAATTACAGGGGGGGGTGGGCCGGTGTTTTTTGGGGTGGGTCGCCATTTTTGAAGGGTCATAAAATTTTGTGCAAGCCTATGGGGGAGGGTCACCTTTTTATGCATCAAAGCTGAAATTGCATGTGCATGTATTAAAGAATATGGAATACTGAAAAAAGAAAAAATGCCTCCTGGCACTTTCATTTTCTATCGTTTCCATTTTCGGCGCGCCCTTCGGGCGCAAGTTTAAGGGTATAATAAACAATGTATTGATGATCCAAGCAGCCACATTGAATTAAGTTGTCATGATTCTACTCATCCAACTCCTCTATTGTACATATAAACTGTCCCCTATGATGACGCTTTATTTGGGAGATCACTTATTTAATATCATTCTCCCATTGACAATCCATTGGGTATAGGTCATTGTCAAATGTTCATGAAGCTGTATGTACATTTTTCATTTTTTGAGGACATTGACAGAATACGAACTATTCAGAATAGTGCAAAATGTCATCAATAACAACTGGAAGCTTCAGGTCGAACAACTTTTGAATAACAATTTAGGATCAGATAACCTACGAGTTATTTGTAGTTTCCTCATAGCCTACAATGTCTACTGAATCAACATTCGGTGAAATTCCAAAATCAAATTTCTTGCACAACCATTGACTTGAAACACTCTAGTCTAATCATGAACATTAAAACTAATAATTAGGTGTACATAAATGCACAGATTTACCTAGTTTTGTATTGGAAAGAAAATATTCATTGTTTCATCATAGGCGGCCATGCATAGTGAATGGACATTTCAGTGAAATTCCAAAATCAAATTTCTTGTACAACCATTGACTTGAAACCACTCTAGTCTAATCATGAACATTAAAACTAATAATTAGGTGTACATAAATGCACAGATATACCTAGTTTTGTATTGGAAAAAAAATATTCATAGTTTCATCATAGGCTGCCATGCATAGTGAATGGACATTTCAGTGAAATTCCAAAATCAAATTTCTTGCACAACAATTGAATTGAAACCACTCTAGTCTAATCATGAACATTAAAACTAATAATTAGGTGTACATAAATGCACAGATATACCTAGTTTTGTATTGGAAAGAAAATATTCATAGTTTCATCATAGGCTGCCATGCATAGTGAATGGACATTATCGATGAAATCTAAAAATTACATTTTTGTACATGCATGTACTTTTTACCTGCCACTTCAAGCAAAGTACATTTACATGAATTATCATGCACTTATCATTTGATATTTTTTGGACAAAGCGTTATATCGGCCGCACTTTGCCTTATTTTTGGGAGGGGACTTCAAAAGTATAGCAAGTCAGAAGGAGGTCTTGAATACATTACGGGTTTTTTTGGGGGGTATTGAGTAACAGGGGAGGGTCACTTATTTTCATGCACGGATAAGGGGGAGGGTCACTAATTTTTGTGCATGAACTTTTGAAGGGTCACTATTTTTGAGGCAGCGGTTTTTCGAAAAACACCTGCCCACCCCTCTGTAATTTATGTCCAGTTCCTTACCGTCCTGCATGAAAGTCTGTGAAGAAATGTTTTCTAAATCTTCGAAGTCCTGGAATGGTATACTTTAAACATCTTTGGTAACAATTTATACATGGAAATGATGTCTACTTGATGCTCAGACGCCGATAAATTCGATAACACTAACTACAACACCAAGAAATACGAGGAAAAGCATGGCAAAAGTGCCCTCTTCTCGCCAGCACACGTCTCGATGAAAATCACGGATCCTCGCCAGAGAGGGCGCTTTCGCCCCGGTAGTCGTTTGAGATGCGGCGTCACAGCAACTTGTTCGCCATAAGAGATAGGACTCGAATTTTGCCAGTCACATATACTGCAAAGCATTGCAGTATATGTGACAATCAACGAAAACAAATCAAACACTATTCAGGAAAATAGCAGGATAATTTTAGAGCAGACATCGAAAAACGTACGAGTGAATATGCGTGGTCGTCTTGACAGTTCGTCATCTGGACAATACGTCATGTAAGTTGTAGTAACATGGATATTATAGATATCGTTATGCTAAGGTCTATCTACCTACCTATCAATCTATGTATGTATGTATGTATGTATGTATGTATGTATGTATGTATGTATGTATGTATCTATCTATCTATCTATCTATCTATCTATCTATCTATCTATCTATCTATCTATCTATCTATCTACATACAGTATACATCCCGTAATACTGCAGGGTATGGCAAGAAATATTCGTCTAGAAGTTTATGAATATGATCAATAAATGTCATGTATTAAACTGTTTTCATTATACAAGCCTCAGCTGTGTCTAGTGTTTGCCTATTACTTTACCCTAGCTATCTCTGTATGATATTTCAAAGAAAACAGTCTATAGCAGTTAAATTCCCTCCCTAATCCTGTATGTTCCAATGTTACAGAGTACTCATAAAAACAAGGGTATAATGTAAAAAGAAAAGCAGATGAAAAGAAAGCTCGAAGCAAAAGTTCAGAGAACTTTTGTAGAGGGCGCCCTTTACATACGCAGAGTTCATATTGAGTTCATGCTGATGGCTTCATTGCCTGATGTTGTACAATATGCCTGACCTCTCCTCTTACGAATCAGCATATAAATCACTTTTTATTTCATAATCAATAAAAAGAAGATACACAAATAACCCAGGTCCTCAGCCGAATATGAGAAAGGCAAAATGTTCCTCGAACTGGCAAGAGGCAGGGCGAACAAAACAATACAATAACAATGAAGAACATGACGTATAACATCTTGCCAAAGAACAAAAACAAACAATAAAACATTTGACAAGGAAAAACCTGCGCAAAACAAAAGCAAATCTGTGTAATACAGATGAACATATAGATTGGTTGGTAAATGTACATTATACAATGCTATTTATGCTATTCGAAGCAAAAGTTCAGAGAACTTTTGTAGAGGTCGCCCTTTACATACGCAGAGTTCAATTATTGAGTTCATGCTGATGGCTTCATTGCCTGATGTTGTACAATATGCCTGACCTCTCCTCTTACGAATCAGCATAACATTTATTTGACCTCCGATAAAGCGCTGATATAGATCTAATCACTGATGCGGGGTCTGAAGTTGATTGTCTGTCTCTTGTACCTGACACGGAATATTGGTTCAACCTACATCTTATGTGATGTTGATAAAATTATGATTGATACATACGGTCACATGAAATCATATCTCAGCGTGATGTCATTCGTTCATTGGCGTCTCTAAATTATATTTCATTATCAATGAACCCGGGCAATAACTCCACCAACATCGATCAGTTTCTGTTTTACTCACGTATTGCCATAGGAGACCCAGAGATCTGGTTCTTGTTATTTGTGTTGTTGTTGTTTATGTTTATTAGTCGGGTTGTTGTTGTTGTTGTTGACTTATAAAGTTCAACGAACATGTTGTGTTGTTGTTATTGGTTCAAACGTAATGTAGATGCCATATGGAACGCTACAAGGACACTGTCATTATTTGGACCCGATGCAACTCTCTGCTAACGTTGTTGTTGTTTGTATTGTTGTTTATGTTTACTAGACGTGTTGTTGTTGTTGTTGTTGTTGTTGTTGTTGTCGACCAACATAACGTTTGTGTTGTCGTTGGTTCAAACGTAATGTAGATGTCATAAGTACGCTACAAGGACACTGTCATTATTTGGACCCGATGCAACTCTCTGCCAACGTACACTCTTCATATACTTAAACAACGTTACACAACATTAACTTCGATAATTCATAAGAAACGCCAAGCTGTCGCAATGGATAGACAATTAGATCTTGCCAGGGATCGACAGGAGACCTAGACTGAAAGATCCGTCACTCGAGGACACTCCCTACGCTCCTCTTTGTAAGGGGGAGGGGGAGCGTGGACATCTTCCAGTTTACAGGACACCGACACGCACATTTTCTCACTCTCGAAAATTTGAAAATTTCTGCTTTCGGATTTTGCATAGCATGCATGCTCTACATGTTCTCAATCGTACATATTCGTGTGAATAATCTTTTCTCAAATGAAGAAGTTTTCAGAAGTTTTGCTCTGCCGATATTTTTTGCAATTTTCAATTTACTCCGCACAAAATCAAGGGATCGACGTTTAGAGATAATTGCGATATACCTTTCCTCTCCGTGATTCACGTCACTTATGATTAAAATATAAATTGTTTCACGCCAACTACGCATGCGTCAAGGCGAACTCCATGATCATTCTTACCGCATAGCTGAGATGTTTGTACACGGTGTACAATATGCGAACGCTTGTGCGTGAGAGTCAGCGCAACAGATACAGGGTGCGGTTGTCAGTTCCACCTCAATCTCACCATACCGAATAATGGCATACTTCACACAGGACCACCAGCAGATCTTCGAAAGTTGGTACGTCTCACCCCGAGTCAGTTTATTCCCATTGAACGATAGAGGATGTGAGTGTCACCTAGGAGGGCCAGTATTTTTCATGTTTCAGCCACAGGAGATAATCGCTTAGGTAACTCCCTCCCGACGAAAAATCCGTGTAATACTGCTATCCTAGAAAATTTCCATTTTCGACGTTGAAGCTACTTTTCTTTCGGTAACTTTTGATTCACTACCGTAAATATCTTCCTACCAACATTCACGTCTCGGATAATCAGCTGTAGGGGTATCTGGAGTGAAAGATCCGTTGCTCGAGGACACTCTCTCCGTGGGGGAGCGTAGAGAGCGCCCTCGAGCGACGGATCTTTCAGTTTACCGGGTATCCTATATCACACATTTGATGCAAGCTCCGTTTCGAGAAATGTCATCCCTTTCCTGAAAAATGTTGAAAGTCAGAGGCCTTTCAAGGCAGCTTCGTATCACGGGGTAGACTCTATCAGCTATAACATGCCTTTGTTTTAGTTTTGTCCGCCTTCCCGCGCGGTAACGCCCTCAATGTACATTTAGGAACAAAGTAGAAAGTACGTTTAACTGGTTTAACTTCTTGATGACATGATCATTAACATTGAATATCCAGTGTCAGTCCCAAGTCGCCGATTGATTTGATGATGACAAAGTAATTTTCTGTTAAGGAAATATTTTTCAACAGTAAATGCTTGTAATTATGGGATGCTTTATGAGTTTAAACTCTCGAGGCCTTCGGCTACTTTGTCATTTAATTCGATTGTAACGTTTTCTGTTTCGTTAGAAGTCGCAGGGGTCTCCTCGCTCTGTTTCCTGATCTGTGCTCTTCTGGATCGTAAAGACCAGATTCCCATCTCGGAAAACAATCTAATCAGGCATATCACACAAGGATCACAAGAACTTTGACCTTAACGGGGTCAGGGTAAGGGAAAATATCACGAACAGATTTTACTGAAACAAAACTTAAAGCTAGAGGGATTGTATCACACACTCTATCTTACTTTGGTGTTTAAAAGTTGGCATGTTTTTCACGTCAAAACAAAAAGTACATGATACAAAAAAACCGTTATATTTAATGTACGGGTAACATGTTTCGAGTGGAACAGACACCCCTCACTCTTCGTCGCTCACTCAAAACAAACAATTTGATATGAGATTCTATCAGGGGTCAGCCAAGGCGACAAAGCTGTTTGCGGAAAACACGACGTTCGAATGCAGTCTCTTTGTGACCTGACGAGCATCTTCCTATACATTGACGGCCAGAAAATGTTCATTCTTTTGCTCGGGGCAACTTTGGAAAGGCCATACGGGCTGGAAAGAGATGGATTCGGCAGTTTTCGAAGCCTTGCCCTCGGGGAGGGCAAATCGTTGAAGCGAAAGGGTAGTTTTAGATTTTGTAGTGGGGCGAGTGCAGGAGAGACATGTAATTTGTAAATAAAAAGCGGAGAGGACAAGCAGGAAGGTTTCCTATTAGGGTGACCCTTTTATTTTTTTGTTTTTCATCTCCAGAGGAATACTCGGGCAGGGCGGGCGGTCGCAATAAAAAAAACAAGTACCAAAAAAAATATCTGTATTTGTTTCAGTTCAATGTTCTGTCCATTCAGTCTCTACAATTTTTAAGTACAGAAAAACGTGTACTTGTTTCAGTTCAATGTTCTGTCCATTCAGTCACTGCAACTTCATGTCTTTCACTTCAGTGTTCTGTGCTCTCTGTCCTTTCAGTCTAAGTCGCTGCAACCTCACAATTTGATGATGGTGGCGCTGTTGCTAGGATGATCGCCTAAGAGGCGGCGCAAATAAAAAACCTTTTTTTATTTTCATGTCGGAGCTGAAATTTACGGTCGGTCGGCAGATGAGAAACTCAAAAATAAAAAATGTCGCCCTTAGGGAGTGGACGAGAGGAGAAAACTTTGTGGGGGATATTCATAATCGTCATGAGAAGGCAGTTGTGAACTGTTTAATCTACCTCAGATTCTCATTACGTATTTACTGCCTTCCTGCCACTTTGCCATATAAGCGAAATCTATAATCGTTAAATGAAGGGCTCATGCAATACACGTATTACATATGTGGCACACATGTGTAAGATTATACGCCAGTCCACTATACTACGACAGTTTTTCTAATATCATCCCACAATGGAAAGTTTTGGGTTCAGGTTAACAAGTGGGTCATACGTTGAACTATCGATTTGAAATCGCGCGACAAAGTTGCCCGTCTTTGGAAACTGAGATTAAAAGCAAACACCATGCGATAGTCATAATATTGGTTACACAATGTCATCTAAAATTCACGCGATCGACAATTATAGCTCTACATAAGTAGTAAAGTAAACGTGGGCAACTGGGATGAAGTAAGAATTTTACACCCCATTT
>LD346638.1:0-19371 GCA_001465055.1 Ptychodera flava
ATTATTTCACTAAGGTTAATGGTTACAAATACAAAATCATTCGGGATCAACATAACTTCAAAGCTGCATGCATCATGACTGAACGACATCAAGAAGACAATCTATTCAGATCCAGACTATGTACTGTCTATGCTGATCTCACCATGCAGCGGAAGCTATTCCTCATGAAGCAACATAATGATGTGGCTGGATATATCCATAAATTTACACTGAAGGACAAGGTAAATATTTGAGAGTCTGTCAACTTTAAACCTTCAAAAGCTTTTTCAGGGGGCACTTTTTTTGTTTTTGGTCAAAACCTCTTATCTAAACCGGTTTGTCCACTTTCTAAATGAAAAAGAAGTGATAAAAATTGTCGTGAAATTATTGTTGAAAAATGTTAAACTTGATATTGAGGTCCCAGTTTCTTGATATCTCATTGCCAAATTGCTATTCCTTGTATTTTAGGGATGACTGATTCAGACTTGTGTGAACTACAATAAAAGCTGGATACTATATTTTTACGCTAATTTTGCCTGTTTTGCTCAAACAAAACATTGTCTAGTTAGTTAAGCTTATGTTAAAATTCAGTAAGTCATCAGCGGCTGCAGCAGGCACTGATTTACACAACTGATCACTCGTTGGACTCTTTCTTTCCTACCAAAAATATATGACCTGTAAGACTGAACCTTCACTATAGTGAACATGTTTTTGATTTGCACCACAGACGGAAATATTGAAAGTGGAGAGCATTGTGCATTGGTGGTCAACTGGAATGTAGGATCCTATGGCGAACACGCAACATCTCTTTAAATATAACAAACAATTGATAAAATTTGATGTTGTGCCTTTGCAAGAAAGATTTAAAAAACCGGCCAATTACAGCAGAGTATGTCAATATTTGAAAGATATATGTTGCACCTATACTTCTGTTGTAAATGTTATAATATGATGATCCTTAGTTTGTTGATAGGGAAGAATGTGCCGTTTGACAGATATTCTGACTCTCACGATTTTTACGAAACATTTCTGGTCCACGACTTGTGGGCACTCATTTTAAAGCTCTTGGCGAGAGTAAAATTGCAACGTCTAATTTTTCCCTAAATGGTCGCCACAGGGATAACGGCCGTTTTGAATGTCAAACACCAGAAAATTTAATATTATTTGTCTATATGGTGCTAAAATTCGCACGGCGATCCCATATTTTTATTTTTTCTTGATTTTTCACGGGGGAAGTGGTTTAAATTTTCCTCAGGAAAGTTTGACAAAAGTTAACCTTTCCATCACTTGCCGCATGATCCCCTAAGTCATACATTACAGGTAATATGCGCCTCAAAGACTTCAAACATCTGGTTAAATGACAATTTAATACTTTCTAATATTTCAGGGAAGTGTTCCGCGTAACGTCACAACTGTGAAACAGACACAAATATATAGGTAAAATTCAATTTATGTCACATTAGTATTCCTATTACTTGTTGTTGCAACCAGTCTACTCTCAGCATTAACATGCCTGCATATTGTCTCAAAGACAATACTTCTTCAATAGTCGTCATAAGTGCTCACTGGCTAAAAATTGTTTCACGGAATTTGATTTTCAAAAATTTTCAAAATTAGTAATGTTTCGCAAAGACCCGCACTGTAGTTGGTATGGAAATTTGAATACTGAAGGGTAGGGATGAACAAAATGACAAAATGATTGAAATATTTAAGTTGAGGCAATTTTCTCTAGCATGAAGGAACAAGAATGTATTTTTCGGCTTATCACCAGCAAACTTTCTTTGAGCGCTCATAGGAGATGCTAGAGCTTTTTGGAATCCTTAATATATAATGCAAATATTCAGGTTGTTTTACTTAACATTATCGATATCCCTATAGATCATTCGAAACTTGTGCGATATATTATAGCTACTGTGCTAACGATAACCTTTTTCAATGTGGTCTACATCCATCGCCAATAATTCAGAAAACCCTCATAATGACCGTCTTGGCTGTGACTATCGAGCTATTAACCGAACAAAGCTGCCGCTGAAAATTACAATCAAAAATGACATTTAAACAATAACACAAGGTAGCAAGGGCCAGATTGCGGTTTTTAGCCGGCTCAAGGGATGGTGCTAATGACAGCAATATCGATGATGCAGAATGCTAGGGTATCGCCAATGTTGCTGGGAACAGCGAAGATATCTTACGTCTTTGTTAACACAGATGTATGCTGAGGCCATGGTGAAAACCCATACAGAACTCAAATAGGTCAAACCAACACTTAAGGTAGACAAGTCCTTCACTTTAGAGGCGCATATACGACCTTAGAAGAAATACAGTTAGCCCACACTAGACTACAGTTTATGTCATTGATAAGCACCAACCCTACAACAAACATGTGAATTTACCAAAGTTTGCCACTCTTGTGTTTTTCCCTTTACAAACACAGCCAAAGGTATTTCTGACAGAAATATTCTGTCCTCCGAGGACTTCTAACAGGAAACAGAACATACCAAGGTGTGTATAGCGATGGTCCAAAAACTATGCTTTGCACATTATCAAACACACTGTCATCATTTGGAACGTTAACACCTTTTATTTATCGCTGTAATATTTTCAGCAGAATGAAATTGTGTACTTTATAATCTGGAATGGTCAGATGATGGTAAAGGATGAATTCAGTACACGTTGATAAAATACGTGAATTTTCCTTTTAGTATTGAAGAATATTTGAAATTAAAAGTGGCTGCCATTTGTGTGACATTCAAGAGGGCAATTAATATTTGACTTCAATGGAAATATACCGACATTAAGCATCCCCACGCTTACACCTACAGATGATAATATCCAAGCCTTCGGAACATCAGTCATACACGCAAGGAAAGGTTACTGTGTCGGCCACCCGTATACAGCCAAAGCCCAGAAAAAACATTTGCTAAGTTAATTGTAATTTAACTTTTAATTTATTCTTTATTTCGAGAACGTGCCAAAAATTAAATAAAGCCAAAAAAGACACAAAACACACCAACAACCCCCACATTAGGCATACTTTTCACATAGAACACAGGTATACAAAGGAGTTGAAATACATTCCTAAAATCCTTGCGCAAAAAGTTTCTGTGTCAAATAACATCTGAGAATACAACTTCTTCGATCAGGTTACGTTTACTTTCAATCAAACAAAAGTAGAAATTAGAACGGACCATCTGTTGTGTACTTTAAAATGTCGTGATTTAATGACCGACAAAGGTTTTGGGTAAACTCAACCGGTGTCTAATAGTCAGTTGCTAACATTATCCATGTTGGCCCAGATGTTCAATAAACGAGGGCATAATACACGTCCTTGTTTAACACCATATTGTATATTAAAGCTGTTAAGATGACGGAGCTCTCTCTAACACGATATGTTTCATTTCGGTACCAACATAACAAAATTCTAGCAATATACAGATAAACAACATTCCTGTCCAGTAACTTACTAAACAGAGTTCAACGATTTATTCTGTCAACGCTTTCGTGATAACTAAGAAGCATAAGGAAACTGGACTATCATGGCGTTTGTAAAAGTCGATAGTCTCTTTGAAAATCAAACATGTCAAAATCCGTAGAATGATAGGACTTGAAATTAAATTAATGGTCACTATTATCAAGATATTTTTCCCATCTTTGAAGCAACAAAACTGACACCCGAAAGGTATAACGACCCAAGATTAATTGGTGCGGATCGCCATTGTTCAGCTCTAGTAAATAGGAAATACTTTGTGTTATCTTTCCAAGAATTGTCATTAAAACGTTTGTTGTTTTCAGTTATTTTAGCTAAAAGCTCATTCGATAATACAAGGTACTGGTACCCCATATACAATTGTCATGTGATTGTTGACATTTCTAAGCCCTTTGGTGGGAACCTTTTCTCAGTAATTGACATAAACTACGTTATCGCTGATTGGTTACACCAGGGTCAGAATGCCGATAGTTTAGCGTACAGCAGTGATACTAAGTTTTTGCCAGTGATATCACCCACAATTCTCCTTGATTAGTCCACACTGAGACAGCCTAATGAACTGCAGCAAATTTTTCTGTATACAGAATAACTTCATCCTTCCTTCAAAATTCTGACAGCAATGTTTTGATTTTCATGTCAGACTCTCTTTTATAAATTTGCGTTTTGGATCTTGAGAAGATCAATATTTTTTTTTATGGAGGAGGTAGCAAGTTTTTTTAAATTGTCCGGAAATGTTTTTGACATCCGTACAAAAAGGTCAGGCTAGCCGAAGAGAGCAGAGTTATTTGCAATGTAGTTTGTTAATAAGGAAGAATGCGCCTTTTGACAGATATTCTGACTCTCAAGATTTCTGGTCCACGACTTGAGGGCACTCATTTTAAAGCTCTTGGCGGAAGTAAAATTGCAATGTCTAATTTTTCCCTAAATGGTCGCCAGAGGGATAATGGCCATTTTGAAGTCAAATACTAGAAAATTTAATATAGTTTGTCTATATGGTACTAAATTTCGCTCGTTGATCCCCTATTTTTTATATTTTCTTGATGTTCAAGGGGGAAATGATTTAAATTCCTGTTGAAAGTTTGACCAAAGTTTAAACCTTTCGATCTCTAGGCGCATGATCCCCTAAGTCATACATTTCAGGTAATAATATGCACCTCGGAAATTTCAAACATCTGGTCAAATGACAATTTACAAGTACTTAAAATTTCAGGGCCAGTGTTTTGCATAACGTCATAATTATGAAACGGACACAAATATACAGTGTAAATCACACTTTTTGTCACATTAGTATTCCTATGATAGCATTTGCTCGATGTTGAAACCAGTCTACTCTCAGCATTAATATGCCTGCATATTGTCTCAAAGACTGTGTCACGGATGAGCACTAACAGCCATAGCCCAGAAAAAACATTTGCTAAGTTAAAGGGCCATTATTTGTAACTTTTGACCATTTTTTACCCCGGAAAATTCCATGTTGGAGGCTCATATTTGTTGCAAAATGTTGTTTTACGAAGAAATAAACATGATTAGTGATGTTATAGCCACATAAAACTGCTAATTTTTGTCCAAACGTGTTGCCCTTCCGAGCTCGTTTGTTGACGTCTGGCATGCTCAGCGTGCTGGGGAGAACGCGGATATGGTGACGCCGCGATCGCGCGAGATGTACAAGTTCACCTTTATTGCGGGATCAAAACAACATTGCGTCGTGGATTGCCAGACATCTGGCTACGCAACGTGTTCGGACAATGGACTACGACGTAAGTACTGGGCATAAGTAATGAATATTTATTTTTAAATTGCTGTAAATGGCTCGCGCAGGTGCAGACGAATGCCTACGTTGGAATCCGCGTGTCAACAGAGTTTGTATTTCTGTCCGGACAAAAATTGAAATTTTCGTTGTAAAATCACATGTTATTTAGTTGTCGGGCACGTAATGTTTCCGAATAATATACGATTCTCTGTTATTTGACATACTCTTCAACATGAGCGAGTGATCATTTCAATCAAAACTAACGGAAAAATCGCCAGAAGATACAGCTAATGGAACTTTAATTGTAATTTAATTTAATTTTTAACTTATTCTTATTTTTAACTTATTCTTTATTTCGAGAACGTGTCAACAAATTAAAGAAAACCAAAAAGGCACAAAACATACCAACAACCCCCAAATTAGGCATACTTTTCACATAGAACACAGGTATACAAAGGAGTTTAGAAACAGTCATAACAAATCTTGCGCAAAAAGTTGCTGTGTCAAATAACATCTTAGAATATAACTTCCTCGATCAGGTTGCTTTTACTTTCAATTATACGAAAGTAGAAATTAGAAAGGACCATCTATTGTGTACTTTTAAATGTCATGATGCAATGACCGACAAAGGTTTTGGGTAAACTCAACCGGTTTCTAATAGACAGTTGCTAATATTATCCATGTTGGCTAGATGTTTAATAAACAAGGGCATAATACACGTCCTTGTTTAACACCATGATTGTACATTAAAGCTGTTAAGATGACGGAGCTCTCTCTAACACGATATTGTTCATTTCGGTACCAACATAACAAAATTCTAGCAATATACAGATAAACAACATTCCTGTCCAGTAACTTACTAAACAGAGTTCAACGATTTATTCTGTCAACGCTTTCGTGATAACTAAGAAGCACGAGGAAACTGGACTATTATTGCGTTTGTAAAAATCGATAGTCTCTTTGAAAGTCAAACATGTCAAAATCCGTAGAATGACAGGACTTTAAATTAAATTAATGATCACTACTATCAAGATATTTTTCCCATATGTGAAGCAACAAAATTGACACCCAAAAGGTATGACGACTAAAGATTTATTAGCGCGGATCGCCATCGTTCAGCTCTAGCGAACGTGATATACCTTGTATTATCTTTCCAAGAATTGCATACAAATGTTCGTTGTTTTTAGTTATTTTAGGTAACGGCTCATTCGATAATACAAGATGCTGGTATCCCATATACAATTGTCACGTGATTGTTGACATTTCTAAGCCCTTTGGTGGGAACCTTTTCTCAGTAATTGACATAAACTACGTTATCGCTGATTGGTTACACCGGGGTCAGAATGCCAATAGCTTAACGTACAGCAGTGATACTAAGTTTTTGCCAGTGATATCACCCACAATTCTCCTTGATTAGTCCACACTGAGACAGCCTAATGAACTGCAGCAAATTTTTCTGTACACAGAATAACTTCGTCCTTACTTCAAAATTCTGACAGCAATGTTTTGATTTTCATGTCAGACTTTCTTTTATAAATATCCGTGTTGGATCTTGAGAAGATCAATAATTTTTTCATGGAGGAGATAGCAAGTTTTTTTAAATTGTCGGGAAATGTTTTTGACATCCATACACAAAGGTCTGGCTAGCCGAAGAGAGCAGAGTTATTTGCATTGTAGTTTGTTAATAAGGAAGAATGTGCCTTTTGACAGATATTCTGACTCTCAAGATTTTTACGAAACATTTCAGGTCCACGACTTGTCGGCACTGATTTTAAAGCTCTTGGCGAGAGTAAAATTGCAACGTCTAATTTTTCCCTAAATGGTAGCCACAGGGATAATGGCCATTTTGAATGTCAAATACTAGACAATTTAATATAGTTTGTCTATATGGTACTAAATTTCGCTCGTTGATCCCCTATTATCTATACTTTCTTGATGTTTAAGGGGGAAATGATTTAAATTTTCCTGTTGAAAGTTTGACCAAAGTTTAAACCTTTCGATCTCTGGGCGCATGATCCCCTAAGTCATACATTTCAGGTAATAATATGCACCTCGGAAATTTCAAACATCTGGTCAAATGACAATTTAAAAGTACTTAAAATTTCAGGGCCAGTGTTTTGCATAACGTCGTAATTATGAAACAGACACAAATATACATGTTAAAACACTATTTTTGTCACGTTAGTATTCCTGTGATAGCATTTGCTCGTTGTTCCAACCAGTCTACTCTCAGCATTGATATGCATGCATATTGTCTCAATGACAACAACCTCTACAATATTCGTCATAAGTGATCACTGGCTAAAACTTGTTTCACGGAATTTGACTTATCACCAGCAAACTTTCTTTGAGCACTCTTTGGAGATGTTAGTTTCCTGGTGTCCTTAACATATAATACAAATATTCAGGTTGTTTTACTTAACCTGATCGATATCCCAACAGATCATTCGAAACTTGTGCGATATATTATAGCTACTGTGCTAGTGATAACCTTTTTCAATGTGGTCTACATCCATCGCCAATAATTCAGAAATCCCCCATAATGACCGTCTTGGCTGCCACTGAAAATTACAATAAAAAATGATATTTAAATAATAACACAGGGTAGCAAGGGCCAGATTACGATTTGTAGCTGGCTCAAGGGATGGTGCTAATGACAGCAATATAGATGATGCAGAATGCTAGGGTATCGCCAATGTTGCTGGGAACAGCGAAGATATCTCACGCCTATGTTAACACAGATGTATGCTGAGGCCATGGTGAAAGCCCATACAGAACTCAAAGAGGTCAAACCAACACTTAAGGTAGACAAGTCTTTCACTTTAGAGGCGCATACGACCTTAGAATAAATACAGTTAGCCCACACTAGACTATATTGTAACACACCTCATGCGCAGTCTATATTCTAATTCGCCAGTTGATAGGCACGTGGGATGCACTCTTTTTGTGCTGATCCACGTAAACGACGTCATCAGGCATATTTGTTGGAACTATTGCCTGCCAGGCATCAGTTCCGAAAAATGATGCCCGCTGACGTCAAAAACGACATTGACGCGTGCGCGGACCGGAATGTAAATAAAGATGTCGTCTGCGGCCGATCGAAACGATAGTCGAGAATTTTTTTGGTTTATCCTACTTCCTAAAGAAGAATTGAACTCTTTGGTTTCCAACAAGGACTCGAAACGGACTAAAACTATAATCAAAGGTGCATTGAACGTTTTGCAGAAGTATTGCGGTTCTGTTAGGAAAAACGTTTTCTTATTGAACCACTCCAACATATAGGCCTACATGAGACAAGTTTTGTGTATAGTACGTTCTTATGCATGGCTACGGATGAGATGTGTTACAAAACACATATTGACTGGCCATGAGGGCAACAGCATACTCTTTAACCCCTCGGGCCTGTGAGTCACCCCCCAAAACAGACTGTTTTTTTGGGGTGACTCACAGTCCCTCGGGGTACAGACGTATGCTGTTGCCCTCATGGCCAGTCAATATGTGTATACTGTATGTCACTGATAAGCACCAACCCTACAACAAACATGTGAATTTACCAAATTTTGCCACCCTTGTTCTTTTTCCTTTACAAACACAGCCCAAGGTATTTCTGACAAAAATATTCTGTCCTTCGAGGACTTCTAACAGGAAACAGAACATACCAAGTTGTGTAAAGCGATGGCTCCAAAGGCTGTGCTTTGCACATTATCAAAAACACTGTCATCATTTGGAACATTAGCACTGTTTATTAATCGCTGTAACATTACAGCTTTTGAAGCTGAAAAAATTGGTTCGTGTAGAATATTTTCAGCAAAATGAAATTGTGTACTTAATAACCTGGAATGGTCAGATAATTGTAAAGGATGAATTCAGTGCACGTTGATAAAATGCGTCAATTTCTCATTTAGTATTTAAGAATATTTGAAATTAAAAGTGGCTGCCATTTGTGTGACATTCAAGAGGGCAATTAATAATTGACTTTCACGGAATTATACCGACATTAAGCATCCCCACGCTTTCATCTACAGATGATAATATCCAAGCCTTAGGAAAATAATCGCAATCATACCAATTCATAATCCAATGACATTAAGTCAGAATTCGTAAGACAATAGCTGTAAACATAGACACAAAACAGCACAGAACAGACAGTAAATAGATGGTACACAAACAAAGTCATATTCATGAAAGAAAGATATATGGACCTCCGGCAAGAAGACCAAGAAGTGATGTCAGGTGTTTCGAAAATAGTAAGCGCATCCTGGGCCACATGTGGCACCCGCCATATATCAATCTGTAAGTCAGATAGGTAGTGGTCACTAACTAAGGCCCAATGTCACCGATGCCATCAGCAATCATTTGTCGAAGAGAGATATTGTATAATTTATATACCAGATTGCGATAGCTGCCAAAAAAGCGTTTGAATGTAGAGACAAGTCTTTCTCTGGTGTAACCTTGATTTAACAGTTTGTAAGAGAGATGGTCATGTCTCTCTACAAAGTCACCATATGAACTGCATGCTCTAGCATATCGAATAAGCTGGGAAATGTATACCCCATAAACTGGTGAGAGTGGAATATTACTTATAAGGTGTGGAAAATTGATTATACTAAAGCTGAAATCATCTCTCTTGTCATATAGCCTAGTAGAAAGATGACCATTACAGTCAAATTCAAGTAAAATGTACAGATATGAAGCAGAAGAGGTCGTTTCTGTAGTTTCTTTAATCTCCAATTCTGAAGGATAAATCATAGCGAGATATTTACCGAATTCAGAGTTATTCATTGAAATAACATCGTCTTTTTAACTTTTTCTCAGTAATTAACACAAACAACGTTACCGCTGATTGGTCACACCGGGGTCAATATACCGATGGTTTAACGTACAGAAGTGAAGCTGATTTCGTGTCAGTGATGTTACCCACAATTCTCCTTGATTTGTCAACACTGAGACCGCCTATTGAACTGCAGCAAATCTTTCTGTATACTCAATAACTTCGTCGCTTCTTCAAAATCCCGACAGCATTGTTTTGACTTAGTTGTTTTTGATATACATGTTAGCCTCTTTGTTATAAATTTCTGTTTCGAATCTTGAGTAGATCCATCACTTTTCAATATGAGGAGATAGCATTTGTTTTAAATTGTCGACCAACATTTTGACACCCACACACAACAGTCAGGCAAACGGAAGAGAGCAGTGTCATTTGCATTGTAGTTTGTTGATAAGGAAGAATGTGCCTTTGAGACAGATATTCAGACTCTCAATTTGTTATGATACATTTCTGTTCTACCACTTGTTGGGGTCATTTTTAAACTCTGGGTGCGACTCAAATTTCCAGCGTCTTATCGTTTCTCTGTGTACATGTAGTCAACACAGTGATGGTGGCCATTTTGAATGTCAAACACCAGAAAATTGAATGTAATTTGTATCCCTGGTACTAAAATATGCGTGGTGATCCCTTATTTATGGTATTTTTTTTGATTGTTAAAGAAAATGCTTTCAATTTTCCTGAGTAAATTTCGACCAAAGTTTAAGCCTTTGCAGTTCTCGGCGCATGATATCTAAGTCATATATTTCAGATAATATGCACTACTCGAAAAATTGAAACATCTGGTACACTGACAAGATAAAAGTTAGTACTTAAAATTTCAGAGCCAGTGTTTTCTAATTGTGTAACGTCACAACTGTCAGACATAGATCTGTATACAATTTCCGTCCTATTAGCATTCCTACCATAATAGTTACTCTTTTTTACTCAAAATATCAGTAACTGTTTGGATACATTTCTCGTAAATAATAAACCAATCTACTCCCAGCATTACTATACCTGCATATTATTTCAAAAATAATTATCTCAGTCGACAATATTCTTAATAAGTACTCACTGGCTAAAAATCGTTTCACGAAATATGTTTTCCAAAATTGGTAACGTTTCGTAAAATCCTACACTGTAGTTTGTACGGAATTTGAATATTTGAAGACTGTTAACAAATTGATATAAAAGTGTAAGAAATATTTAAATTTGGGCATATTTTTCTAGTCCGATGGAAACAAGCATGTTTGTTCGGCTAATCACCAGCAGGCTTTTATGAGCACTCGTTGGAGATGCTACAGTTTCCTGGTGTCCTTAACATAAAATACAAATATTCATTTTTTTACGCAACCTGATCGATATTCCTATAGATCATTCGAAACTTGTGCAATATATTATAGCTACTGTGCTAATGATAAGGGTGACATTTTTATTTTCTGTGTTTCTCATCTCCCGACCGACTGTAAATTTCAGCCCCGACATGAAAAAAACAAAAAAAACTTTTTTATTTGCGCCGCCTCTAAGGCGATCATCCTAGCATGTATTTTTCATCCGGGCTGCGCGATTGCGCGATTCCCCCTCTTTGGTTAGCTGTGAAAACGCAGCTATCTGTTGGTGGGGTAGCGTGCGTCGCTGTGAGGGTCAAAGGTCAACCCCGCCAACAGATAGCCGCGTTTCCACAGCTACCCGTCTTTGGTGCACTTATGGAGTTCGCGCGCACCCGGAGACTGTCATGTGGGAAAAATTTTGACAGGTCACGTACATGCACTTCCGCATTGCGACGAAGGCCCTCTGTATGCTCTCTGTACTTACGTATCGTTTATAATCAAACCGGCGGGTGGCTATATATAGGAAATCATGTAAATCAGGCTATGTGAAATGTATATTTTGTTCAGATACGAGCGTTTAAACGTAGGGTTTGTGCGAGGTTGTCGGCGATTGAAATACGCAGTTAAAGAGTGTCGAGGACTTCAATTTTTCGAGAGAGGGCCGCGGTAACGCCGGTTAGCCAGATCATAGTCGACAAAACAGTGATGCAAAAATATTTTATGTAGCGTTGTCCGAGCCCCCTTATACTGCAAAATGTTACCATACAAATGCCAACATGTCAACAGAGGGGGAATCCCGCTATCTGGATGAAACACTGCACGCCTTGCTTTACACTACATGGAGATCAGCTGGTAAATCAGGATTGGCCCGATTGTACAGCAAATGCGTAGTTTATCTTTTACCCCTTCATCAGGAGTTAAAAGTCTGAGAAAGTTAGTATGTGGTCTTGTCCGTAAACTCTAATAGACTGACAAAAGTTCTGCCTATTTTGTTACATCTATGTCTCATTGATGGACATCAACCATATTTGTTTCACATTCTCATTTTATCTTTAACAAGGAATCACCCTCCATACTATTCGCGATTTATTTGATAATTTTACTTGTGTGTTACAGAAACCGACAGTTGGCAATTCGATAGCTGATACACAAATATACTATTAATAGAATACTGATGGTAGTGATTTATCAATTGGTCAAATCACCCGAAAATGAATTACAGAATGTGAAAGAAGTCACAATCCTTTACGTATGATATCATGATTTATGTATGATTGACAAATAACACTGGAATTATGACAACACACAATATGATACCTTTCATAGATTTTATTATTTTGAATAATGTAACAATACTCAATATATTTTTCACTCATACAAAATTGTAAGTTAAAATGTTAACATGGAACAAGCAGTGATAAAAAAGTTTTCACCTAATTGAAATAAAATGTAAAGAGTTTCCATGCTTTCAATGGCAATTTAAAAGCACACATTCAGAATGCAACATACCACTTCACAATATATCACTTCTGATGCTCATGTCAGTTGAAATTGTATGCGAATAATCAATTGTCAATGACTTTCAGGACAAAATTACTATTTCAATGAACCTTATGGGAAGCTTCAACATTAAAATATTGTTTAGGACTTTCCATGAGTGTTATGGACCCTGCATAGTACAGATGTATTCTATTTGTCAAAATTGTGTGGCTGTATTCTTATAAAGTCTTACAAATATCCTACATTAAAAAAGGCGGGTATTTGCTGGTACTGATTGACTACTGCATGGTAAATTTGCATTCACTTGCAACATGATGTGCTTAAACTTCAATCACATGAATTTTGTTCAGTTCATAATGAGTTTAGCTTCCTGTTGTGCTACTCATACACTCAACCTTACTAATAGTAACATGATGTGCTTAAACTTCAATCACATGAATTTTGTTCAGTTCACAATGAGTTTAGCTTCCTGTTGTGCTACTCATACACTCAATCTTACTGATATTGATGGTTACAATAATAGTTTCAACAAGTCAAAATACTCGCGCCACGCTAGCGTGAATCAAGTATGAACAGCTTCGAGCATAGAGCAAGCAGCTCTACGACATCTATGAATGCACAGTGGATATAACACCCGAACCAGTCAGTTTATCTCGAAGAATTATACATGTCCCCAGACGTCAAATATGCCGAATTTACCATCTTAGAAAGGACTTTGTGAACGGATTAGGGAAAAGGCAGCGTCACAATAACTTGTCAAAGAGTGATACAACACAAAATTTACAACAGACCACTCAGAACAAACAATTAAGAAAAATGAAACCTCATAACAGAAACCGGTGATACAAAACATGTTGACGAGATCATTTATCTATATTTCAATCTTGTAAACACAATAGTTGTCAATACGAACACTACCTTGAAAACAGTAGAACAAAATTGGACATCCGATCATCCCCTGTGAAGGAACAAAGTGGGACAACATATGAATACAGACAATCTATCAATTATTCGCCACAATTAATCCAGACTGTAAAGATTAATTTGAGGCGACTGATGAAAAAAGTATGGCAAATTTTCGAAAACCAGCGTGAAAGGATCGTAGTGTTATACAGTTTCTCCACTCTAGAGTAGAGAGTGCACTGACACACATACCCCAGCTGTGTCTTCACGTGGCCAATCAGTTCTATACACGTAAAATAATCTTTCAAAACACACAAAACACACTAAACGCCAACAACTAAGATATGCATAATGTTTAGAGTTGATTTCCTTTATTGCATTGATAAATATTCAAGAGGTAATAATTCTTAAATTGCGATGACAAAATGATTTATTACATTTATGGTTGACAAGTATTATATTTGTGTATGATTTTAATTACATTTATGGTTACCATTTACTACAATTATGGTTGGTGTTTTATTACATTTATGGTTGATTTTTGTTACATTTATGGGCGGTATTACATTATGGATGCATTTTCTTACAATAGAGTTGATGTTACATTTATGGAGATAATTTCATTTATTGAGGTTACAGCTAGCACCTTTCACTGACATCAACATCTGTTCTAGTGTAAATAAAACCACTTCATTTGTGAGGAACATCGGTGTAATATTTGATGAAAATCATACATTTCGACAACATATTGGTGCCACCTGCAGTGCTATCCACTTCCTCCTCCGCAAAATTGGTCATGTCAGAAACTAGTTGTCCAGAGATTCCTGTGCAAACCTCGTCCACGTAGTTATATCTTAGAAGCTTCACTATTGCAATGCCCTACTACCAGTGAAAGGCTTGCTGATACTCAGTTACAGCGGTTCCAACGTACCTAAACCACAACAGCAAGAATTGTTATAAAGACCAAGAAATCGGACCACATTACCCCTATACTTATGCAACTTCACTGGCTTCCAGGATAAACATCGCAAATTTTTGCTATTTACCTACAAAGCCCTGAATGGACAAGCTCCACAAGATCTTAGGAAGTTGAGAACACCTTGTGCCTCATCACATGTTCTTCGCCCATCTGACAAATGTCTTCTGCACATACCTAGACGGAATCTGACTACCTACGGTCGCAGCTCCTTCTCTGCAGTAACTCCTGTCCTTTGGAAGTATCTACCCCTGGACATAGAAATCTCTCCTAATGTCTACATTTTCAACCTAAATCTTCTAAAAGAGCATTTTCTTTAGAATTCCACTTGACCTTTTTTAACTTTGAATATTTGGCGCTATAGAAATTTGCTAGATACATAGATGGATAATAAAATTTATGACATATTGCGACATTTAAAACATGCTGCAGGTTGATGAAAGTTAAAATATTGGGTTGTTGGCTACCATAAAACTGCTTGCTTGTTCACAATAAATCATTGACTTTTACAGCATATGTTGACATTTCATACGATCACGTGAATTACCCATGTTTGTCGTGTTCCCTAGTCACTATCTCGACCGACAACGGACCAGAAAAGATGCAGGATGGCTCCAATGATTCTTCGTCACAAACTTAGATACTTTACCCTGTTATTAATTGTTATTGCTGTCATATCATCTCTGATTTTCTGTAATTATTACAATTTCAAAGTTCACCAGTGATACACCCTCTCTCGCTTTAGCTCGTCATATGACTGTAAATTTTTAAATCCCTATCATTTTTAGCTTATTTAGGTAACACACATCCGTAAAATGTTCTCAGGTAAATGACTTTTCATCAACTTTTCACGTTCACGATTTGGTCTTTTGCAGCGTCATGGATCCATCGTAGGCAGACTATTGGGGAGGACTCAAAGGTAAGATTGGATTTTCGCATATCTATTATATGGTATAAATTTAGATTTAAGATAGAATACGCCTGAGGGACAGATATTCGGACCTTCAAACTTTTACAATACTCCTCGTTTTGAAGCCTATGGAGTTTTAACCGGCTGCGTTTTGTAAAAAACGGGAACTGAATTTTCTCCATAGTGATTACACAGGGATAGTGGCCATTTTGAATTTCAAATATCCGTAGGTGACGTGTTTCTCTGATACCAAAATTTGTAGGGTGATCCAACATTTTCATTGTTGATTTAACGGAGAACGGTTGAACGTTTGCTTGTGGAAAGGTTGAGCGGAAGTAAGTTTTTCGCTTTCTAGGCGCGAACTGATTTCATATTAAAAACTCGCATTTTGATATAAAGCTATATGCATGTAACTTCATTAGTCGCGTAGGTGATTATTTTGCAAATATGGCATTGCTGAGTTTTTATTTTGGCCGACAAAATACACCAAATGGCGTTTTTTACTTCAATTAGTGAAAATACCATTTTTATCAATTGTATAGCCTTCATACAACACTGTTTAAATCAAACTATGACCACGGAAAGAAGCACAATACAAAGACCATCACAGACTGTTCTCAAATGTAATTGCCTTGTAAAGATTGGGCAGTTCAGGTATTTGACACTAAAAGACAAATAAAGTAAAAAGTATCTATTTGCACAATTGAACATACAATTAACAAAGCTGAAGGTAACATCAGTCACTTTTCGGATTCATGTAAAAATATCAAACTTTATAAATGTGAGTGTAATTCTTTACAATTATTCTAATGGACAGATGTAAACGAAATTATTAATTAAAAACACCCGTGAAATGCTACTTAATATTACCCAAACGCCTTTAAGGCTTTGTGATCTTACTGTATCTAGAGGGCACAAGAACACACCAAGGTTTATGATGTTCCTGTGTACGAGAACAAAACAGTATTTTCTTGGAATCAAATTCTCTTCTCTCATTATAAGATATCTTATATAGGTTGCCTGTATCTTCCAGGAATCATCAAATTTAAACGCAGAGTTCTCAACAACAGTTTCATCGACGTCATCTAACGTGTCCAAAGTACATTCGAGGAAATTCAATGTTTCCACAACATCCGACCGTCACAGCGGAGTACTGTTGAACACAGATAGGAATTACACGTGCAGTATTCTCAGGCGATACATCAACGAAAAAGTAACGAAATATCAAAATTGCACGATTCTCTTCACATATTCTAAACTGTGTTTAAATAGCACTGACATCGGGAGAAATCCGCTGCCGAATTTCTTCTTCGAGCGAAACAACAGCGGTGATACAGCTGACGATGCTTACAGAAATGCCAACGTGGCGTTCGTACACATGCCAAAAGCAGGAGGGACATCTGTTTCAAAGGTCTTGATGATGATACCTGGACTAAACAAAACTGGAAGACTTAACAAAATCGCTGTTGCTCATTGTCAACAATTTTATCAGCAAGCCCTTTCTTTCAGAAAACACAAGGACAAAACTCTCTTTTTGACGAAACGGACTTTCGGTCTTCACCACTTCGCCTTCCCAGGACGACCCTTCGCTTACACTACGTGGTTTCGTGAACCAATTGATAGACTGATTTCAACTTTCTATTACGTCAGGCGAACACATTGCGCTAGAACCCACAAAATATGCGAACATTATCTGTTAAGATCAAAGAATCTGACGGACTACTTGCAGAAAACAAGTGGCATTCATTTCCAAGACATGGACAACTTTTATGTTAGGCTGTTACAGTTCGGAGACTTTCCAGATTTAGACGAGAACTTTGAAGACAGCTTGGGAGGTACGAAACTAGAAGACGCTAAAAGTATTCCCGAGATAGAAGAAAAGCATTACCTAGTTGCTAGGCAAAATTTACTGACAAAAATTGCGTTCGTTGGACTCTCTGAGGATTTTAAAACTTCACAAGATATGCTAAGCTACGTCTTTGGAATACCTCTGCAAAAGAGAGTGGTTCACGTTAATGCAAATCCACACCAGCATAATGTTACTGACTTTGAACTTCGAGAGCTCCGGCGACGAAACATTTGGGATCTCAAATTATATGACGAAGCAAAGAAAATTTACTATCAACAAAAGAAATCGTACCTTAAGCATGATACTAACAAGAAAAGAAGCGACCCGTCTACAAAATTTTAACATTCGAGGGTATAGTTTCCTGGTGATAGGGTTAGCACTTACGGATGGACAGAGGAAAGTTGTGGTTTTGTGAAACCTGTCGACTTTCTGATAAGGAACAATAACAGAGACTTTGATGAGCCTCCATTAATGAAATACCAAGATTATCATTAAACCCCGTTTAATGTAGCCATGGGTGTATGAATGTGGGAGTTCTCAAGAAAGTTGTTGGGATACTATCTGTGTCCGAACACCCATGTGTAGAAAGTACCAACTATCAAGTGTAGCAAACATTACACTATGGTTTGGCATCCATTTTGTCATACCCATTTTCGTTGCACTTTTCTTTCGAACATTAATATATAACATACTATCAACAAAAGAAAACGTACCTTGATACTAACAAGAAAAGAAGCGACCTGTCTACTAAATTTTAACATTCGTGGGTATAGTTTCATAGCGATTGGATTTTGTGAAACCTGTCGACATTCTGATAAGGAACAAAAACATAGACTTTGATGAGCCTCCATTCATGAATACTAAGATTATCATTAAACCCCCTTTAATCTAACCATGGGTGTATGATCGTGGGAGTTCTCAAGAAAGTTGTTAGGATACTATCTGTGTCCGAAGACCTATGTGTAGAAAGTATAAAATGTCAAGTGTAGCAAACCTGACACTATGGTTTGGCATCCATTTTTTCATACCCATTTTCGTTGCATTTTTCTTTCGAACATTAGTTACCCAGAACGTCTGACATTTACTCTAATATATGAAGCCTGCGCCAACCATCTGAAAAAGTGAACAATCAATTAGGTTAT
This sequence comes from Ptychodera flava, assembly GCA_001465055.1. Lineage (NCBI taxonomy): Eukaryota > Metazoa > Hemichordata > Enteropneusta > Ptychoderidae > Ptychodera > Ptychodera flava. The sequence continues at coordinate 18,635 of LD346638.1, forward strand.
GGAGATCGGTCATTTGGGTTTGTTGTTTTGATTTAAACAAAATGGCGGTTATGGTAGCTCGCCTGCATTCTCATGTAGTAAACGGCGTTTCCTCACTTTACTGGTCGCCTGATAATAAACGTTTACGACAGGTATCACATGAAATGTGGTTTCATTTTGGTGTGGAAGTGGATTGTATTCTAACGTCAATTTCTAGCTCCATGCTTCAAGAAAGTGAAAATAAACTATCTAGTCTTTAATTACCCTTTCCGGCCATTGATGTAACAACCCGGAACCACGAATGTAATATATAAATTAAACATAAATGTAATAAATCCCAACCATAATGTAATACACTTGAACTTGTATATGTTGAATCATTTCTTTATCAATGCCCTGAGTACATAATATACTTTCATATGAAAGTGAAATAACACTTTCCTGAAACTAGGTTTCCTTTCCGCAGCACAGAAAAGAACACATTGGGAATACTATCAGAAAACGGCGAGGTAACGAAAACGTCAGATAGAGGAAGTGCATGAGAGGAAATGCCAAGAGGATTTGACCGGTTAAGAAGGGCTTGACAACGCAATTTCTGCGTAGTGAAGATTCATTACGTATTCATGGTGACCCCGGTCAGCTGTCAATATCTTTGGGGGCTTTTGTCTTTTGGCCTGCTTTGCATATGACGTCATTGGACACGACCTGCCAATCACCCAGGTAGTCAATTAAACTATTAATTGACTGTTTACCGACCC
>LD346639.1:6846-18307 GCA_001465055.1 Ptychodera flava
AAGGACTGACTTGTTGTCAATTCTCATGTTTTCACATCCCTATTGTCTATTTAATGTAAATAAATTAGGCGGCACTCATGTGTAGAGTTGATTTTACTTGGGTTAAGATTTTCAGGTGTAATTATTCATGTTTGCACTATAGAAATGCCACATGGGTCACATTTACCAGTTAAATTGTTCTCAGACTTAAATATTTAGTGGCTACAGAAGCAACGGTTTGCCATTTTAAAGTGACAGTATAAAGCTGTAAGTTTTTGGTTTTGTTAATATTTTTATTATGTATCAACTGCACTTACTTCATTGGTTCACAAATTTAAGTTGAATTAGCTCGTTGATATTATCAATACAACCAACATACACTTTGTGTGCATGTATATTATAAAAGCTCACTGTTATTGTGTTCAATTGAAGTTCAGTCCAGACCAAAATGTGTTTACCAACAATAACAATGCTGACTGTACATAATACAGGTTGTGAAGACTGGATATTTGAACGTGTTTTAGAAAATAGAATAACATTAGCAATACTGGCTAACATGATTTTGAAAAGAGAGAAAAACCTGTAGTCGATGTACGAAGAACACAATTTCTGCCAAAATTATGAAGTTACAGCCTATCCCTTAAATATAATTAGCATTGGTTTCATTCATCTCCATTCCAAAAAAAAACGAGGCCAGGGATTTTCAGTATAAACCAATGAATATGACAAGAGGGAAGTCATGCAGATGGCTGCAAACGTCTTTGAGCAGCCGCTAAATTAAATCAGCACAGATAAAATTTTAAACATCATTTATTTTTATTTTCAAAATGTGCAATAATAAACACATGTTCACCGCTAAATATTCCATATGATCGGAACCTGCATTCTATTGAAAGGTACTCACATTTCCAGACGTAATATGGTTGGATCTGTCATTAAATTTTTCTCATACGGTCCACGTTTTCGCGTACGTCCGTCAGCAACTGGCTATGCAGTCATGTACCGGTACATGTACGTCAGGTCATCACACAACGACGAACACACTTGCGACGGTTCTGCATCTACCATTGTAAAACTTTCGCGATTACAACTTACATAAAACTTAATGCAAACGCAGTACAGGTACTGTTCATCCCCAAACCGTTCAAAAGTCGAGCCGGATGGATGTATGATGTCGTTACTTTGGAAAGAGTTGTGTTGGAAGAGTGGACGGGACGCAACAGGGTATGAACGTAAGGGTCCCGTAAATGAGTACGCTGGGATTTAACGAGGCTGATCAGAATAGCAACAGGGTTCACTTAGTGTGTTGGACGTCCGAATTTAACTGATCTCTTCATATAAAGTCAATTTTTGCTTATTAGAAAAATCTAAAAGAACAGTTTACGCGTACTTGAAATGTCAAAATTTTGCGACGATCACGATCCTTGACCTTTCGAATTTGACCAATGCTTTGTGTTCCCACACGATCGTTATCGGATATCACATTGCATCTCTCAAATGAGATTGCGCAGATTTTTTTGAAGTAATGGCTGTTCAGACCAGCTGAATCTTACGAATTATGGCTGATTTCTCGGTCATTTCTTCCCCCAGTGACGACACATTTTTAGTCAAAACAGCAAGTGAGTTAGGTCTAAGTGGTAATGTTTCAGTTGGCATGAAGGTAAAGTGTATTTCCCCGCGACAGTGTTGGATGCAGTGACCGAGATAGCAAGTCGTCGTGGACGATAATTTCTTTTGTATATGGTTACTTTTAAAATCCATTGTTAATATGATATTGCCAGGTAAGAAGCCTTGTATTGAAAGACAGAAAAAATATTTAGAAATGTGATACGTCTTAATTTTCAAGGGACAGCAGCTGTAATTTTTAATGAGTTCAATAACTTGTTTGCCTCATGTATTAACATGCTTTCTTGTATTGATTCAAATTATGAATTGTGATGCCCTCACTTTGTAAAGATGTACATAAATTAATCGGAAAAGTGGTTGTGGCAACTAGTCAAGTCAATACAACGTACACAAGCCCAATACATTTCTGGACATATATGTTACATTTTCAATGTATTAATTTTGCACTCGCAAAGATGTATGTAAAAAAATCCTCTATGTATATGTAACGAATCACACACATGTTCTGAAACTTTATTGTAAAGTTGTTGTCTTAATAAATGTTGCTAAGTTCATTCTCTTCTTTCTGTTTCATTTCAGTGTGCATGTCAGCCAAGGCCCAAGAGAAATTTGGCAAGAATAATCATGACTTACCTAAAGAAGTCTCCAATGTCAAATTTCAAAACAAAATAGGACATGAAAGACGAGACTTGGCCAGAGTTAAATGAACTCTTTTAAAAACTAATCTTTGACTAAATCACTTTTCACTGTGTCTATGAAATTTGTTGAAGCCAAAAATTTATTAAATTGGTCATCAGACTTACAGATATGTTTTGTGCTTTTTATTTTGAACGTTTGGAAAGGTGAGTCTGCTTGTGTTTGCTGTGTTCAGGTGAGTCAGAGTTGCTTTTAACTCTGTTTGGCCTGTCTTAGTTTTTGGCCAAATATGGTTAAATTAAATCTCCAAGCAATTGTATCATATAATTCACCGAAAGAGGCTGTGTAAAAGTACTTGATTTTACTGGAATATGATTTCACTTATTTGATGTTTGCTTACACCTTGCAAACATGCAAATGTAACAATGTTTACCAAATTCATAACGGCAACATCAAAATAAGTAAAATCGGGTGTCAAATCAGTACTTTTCATGGTGCTCTTTTTCTGCCAGGATAACCCTGTCATTCATATGTGCATTCAAAATAACCATTCGTTCACATACATGTGAGTGGATTCAGAATAACCATTCGTTCACATGTATGTGAATGGCTAGCTCATTTAAATATTTCGGCCTATACACATGTTACCCACGTGCTTCTGAAATGAATGTGTACTGCCTGACTGTCTATTCCCTATGCACATGCATTAAGCCATGCCAACTAGCCATGTGAATGCTAATTTCACATGGTACTGACAGGCATTCCTGTTCTATAAGGGATTCCTATAGCATGATGAAATAACCAGTTTCAACCGAGCCTCTGTATCATTACCAACCATTATTACTGTTGACAAATGAAGTCAATTTTCAATAATAATATTGCTCATTTTACACATAATAACTGCATTGTGAGGTTTAAGACTTGGTATTTCATCATGCTACAAGAAGTTTAACAAGGAACTCCAGCTTCAACAAGGAACAGAAATGCTGAAAAATATTCTCTGTCTGTCATGGTGTAAAAAAAATTGGTGGCCCACCCCTTACTTTCCCTGGAATTTTCATGGCCCACCCCAAGAACACTCATTTTTTTCGTGGCCCCCCATTTTCTCTTCCAGACCCCCTGCCGTTAATTGTGCTCTTTCCCTTGGTCGAATGACTTTATGCTTGTGCCTGTATGTCGCTTTCCTGAAGATTACGCTGCACTCATTTATTCAGTTGAACTTCTGTTGAGGTGAAGATTTCAGGTTTATCGCCAACCGGGATCGCCAGGTACGACGTCCACATTGAGCCTTATGAGGCGACTCGACTGGATCGGCGGTATCCCAATTCGATTCTCGGGAACAGCTATAGTTTTAGCGACTCGAAATTTCGCTGGACATGCCTTCTGTGTTTCCATGTGTGGATTTATCGGGTCATCTTTGTTGAAAAAGTGTCATGAGAGCACGGCATCGATCACGACAAATCGGTCTATGTTCACGTCGCGACCCGCACGTATGAACGGTACCATGCAAGAAAAAAGTTCCGGTTGATGACGTACAACAGGGGTAATTCGGATTTCTTATCTGTCCTGTTCTCCGTCACACAGGTGAGAATTCGGGCCAGTTCATGTGATAAATATATATATATATCACATACATAGACGCGGTGATCCCTATAGTGTGACGTCATACTATAGGTATAAGGTTTACAAGATTTCCGTATACCCTATGTCTGACGTCAGGAGTAGGGGTATACGGGGTCGGCACTTTTTTCTACTGAAACTGTTTGTAAGCATTCTCTCCTGCAGATGAAAATTGAGTGGGCACAAAGGAGTTTACTGAAAAATGCGGTAAAGGTAATAAATAGCGAAAACGTCAAGTCTTTTGATAGCGATGATTGTGAAAGTTTGTCTGTTTTTTTTTCTCCTTGGGAAAACAAGAACGTTCACTATCGTCTGCTTCCTACGTTTGCTCCTACCACTCTACTGTGCTATCCCGTCACGAGCCGTTAACAGCCGAGTAATCGCTCAAAACCGACAAATTTATCACCGAACAAGAATCCAACATATATATTAAAAAAATGATGTATCAAAATCAACACATCATCCTGTCAGGTGACGGGTTAAATTCTTATTATCGGCAAAGTGTTGTATTGCTGTTGAACCTCTGCGGTAGGTTGTACTAAAGCGAGAATGTTTACTGTAGTAACGTATGGCAAACACGGTTTTCAGAAGCTTGTGCCACTTAGTTCACAGCTCGATAGGAGCCGCAGCCACAATGAAGTGTTTTCGTAGGACACGAGTAAAATCGAGATTGATTAAACGTTACATGGCAAGTGTTAAAAGTTTCTTGTTGCGCTTTGTTTACTGTGATTGTTTATGATTTAAGTTTCATTCATAAATACGACGAACGATGATACACTTTTCCTCTCAATTTCAAACAACGTCTATGGGGCGCCAAATGTAAAATAATTATTTACACATTTAAAACGTGTAAGCGTATATATTTGCATGCATACACATCACATCATAGTCTATGAATGGATACGTACACATAATTATATATTATCCCCCGTATTCTGAACGAGTGTGGCTGCGTCGCGGACGGGTGATTCCCCGTGTAGCGGCCGTATACCCCCTCGCCTACGGCTCGGAGGGATACGGTCGCTACATGGGGAATCACTCGTCCGCGACGCAGCCACACTCGTTCGGAATACGGGGGGATTATATATTTATCACATACATAGACCCAGTTTTCCATGAATAAACGTTTCAAGAATGACAATTAATGGGAAATAAGGAGAGGGAGTATTTTACAAGAATTCATACGCTTGTGTTATGCGGTCATCGCTGGGTCACAGCTGACTTGACAGCGCTCAGCTGTACACGTCGAGGTTAACTTCGAGCACGCCGAAGCTGCTCCTATGGATAATTAGCGTCTCTCGTAGGGCTTTTTCTGTGTGAATCAAGCGGAAATAGGAAAGACTAATGGATTTTTAATACAAGGTATTTATTTGGTACTTACTATAACATCAATGTGAGTGAAAATTCATTCATAAAATTATTGGACGTGAAAGCTCTAGGAGCGGGACGTGGCGACACTCAGCCGCAGCTATCCGGCTACCGAGAACGGGTTATTTTTGTCAATATTCGAACATTGTTCAAAGAATTCAGTTTTGCAAAGTTTGTATGAAATTTTCAAAATTACCGATTTTTATGTTTTACGAAATTATCAATTGTATGTTTAATATTTTACGAATAAAATGAGCTTGTTTAAATATAATGAAGAACAGTGTTCGGCTCCGGCTCAATCGGTAAGACTACGAGCAACGAGTCTTCTGAGCTCAGATGCGAGACGACGGAAGTTCAACAACACGGTACAATAGAACGTGATGCACAATATGGATAGACAAAGCAATAGCTTGCACCTTTAAATGCACTGATAACCTCGTGAACTCGTCGCTCTTGAAAAATAAAATAGGCTAAGCGTTTCTTCTGATGAGTCTCAAGTCCGGAGTATCGCCATTGATGTCAGAAATGATGAACGCCCTTCGCTTCCTCGGCTCGACCCGGGGGCTCGACTCGTTGACTGCCGCGGCAGCATTGATCGTGATGTTGAACTTGAAACCCGTCAATGTTGCTTCAGAAAACATTCTTACTGCAGCAGGGATGATTGGTATGTGTCTTGGATTATCGGCTATGTTTTTTATGTTGTTTGATGGACATCGACAGGGGCTCTTTTGACGAGGTAGACAACACATAATGCTGGTAACATAGCGTATTAAAATGTCAGTGGTGTAGAAATCAAATATTTCAATTGCAAATCAACGACGAAGAAACACAAATTCATAATTCTAGTATCGACGGTATTTTGTATTTAACACATGTATTTTAACACTCCATATTTCCTTATGCTTCATTACCCTCCCACGTTTGCATTTCACGGATTTGAAAATAAGTTCTGAAAAGCTGATATTTTGTTTAGTTTTAAAAGTAGTCCGGGTCCCATATCCACCACATGTGGAATATGGATTCATCGTAGTCATATACCTATAGTGTGACGTTATACTATAGGAATAACTGGGTCTATGTATGTGATAAACACACATATATACATACATACATACATACATACATACATACATACATACATACATGTTTGTATATGTACATACAAACGGACATAAATATTTAACGCAAAGGAATGACACGGAGACAAGTGTTTGGCCGAAATCCGGGGTTATGCATGCACTGCCATGGCAGGGGCGACGAGGCGTCATAGCGGCCTGGATGGCGGTACATATGGCAGTAGTAGGTCGGCTGGGGGTATTGCTGCAGGAGATTTGCCAGTTGGCCCGGCTCTAGGAGGGGGGCGCCATGGCGGTGCGTTGAGGCCAGCTCGCTGGACGGGTTGAACGTAGGGCGCAGCCATATTGCCCGGATTGTTGTTATGAGGTGCGCAACCATCGGTAGGGTAGTCCCGGATGTGCGGAGCGCCAGCAGCGGTGGTCGAGTCTGGTGGGGCAGCTGTAATGGCGGGTTGATATCCATTAGCGTGATTAGCGGGATGATTACCTGGGTGGACTTGAGTAACCACGGAGCAGGATGGAGCGGCGAGCGTCGTCGGTCCTGCGACGATGACTGAAGCGGGTGATAGTGCACCAACGGCTTTATCAGTTGGCTGGACTTGCAGGTCGGGCGGTTGGGTAGTGTTGGTAGTTGGTTGCCGTAGTTCGCGTCGGATTGAGTCAATGGCGCTTGCAATGCTGGTTTCTATTAGTTTGGCGACGTGGTCTGGTATGCCCGGGTCGGCTGCCGCTGTGGCGGTAGTCGGCACGACGCCGGCAGGGTTGGTTGGTGTGGTTTCCATCGGTACTGGCTGGAGTAGCTGTTCGTCGAGGTGCGCTGGGCGTCTCTTCGACCTCGTCAGTGTACGGGTGGCCGCTCGGGCGCGGCCCCTGCTCTTCTTCATTTTTGGCATGGTGGATTTTGTGGTGTGAACTTGAGCGTGGCAGAAGTTGAAATGGACGAGCTATAGCTTTGCTCACACTGATATGCGCATGGATAGTGACGTGGAGAGGATGGCGCAAATTGTTTAGATAACGGTAAAGGGGGCAGTTGGTAGATAAGGTTACGTCACAAGTGCATCCAGCCAGTGGTAGTAGGTGGCGCATGGTGACCCACATATGTCAAGGTCTAAACCCTTTTCCCCGTGTCCTCCCAGATGTTAACAATGATTATAGCAAAGCCATAATCACCCAATATATGCAAGTTAACGTACACATGGTATCGGTGAGAGTACACGAGCACATATACATTCAGTGCAGGACATTCAGTGCAGGGCATACAGAAAAAATTGGTATTAAAGTGTGAGTCCCGCCACATTTTGAGGCTTTTTCGTTTGACTTGAGGCGTATACTCTAGTTCTGGTTGTCAATTATATTGGTATTAATAAAACAAACATTTACACACAAACTGAAGCTTATTTGAGCGGTTTTTAGACGGTTGTATTATGTTATTTCGACGAAAACACAGGAAAAGTTGCACTTTTCGACTTCAATCATGGCGACATTTCCCGGAAATTGCCGAGCTCGCCCCGTTTTGGCGTAAGTAGCTGTGACGTCATTAATAGGACACGTGATGGTGACTTCTTGCATTGACTATGGAGATAGTGATAATTTCATGAGTGAAAGCAGTGCAACTGAGAATGTCATCGTCACAGAAGATATGACAAAGCTGTTCAGAATTTACAGGCCTGCAAATTTTAACAGTCGGGACCTTAACCTAAATGAGAACAAGAGCGGAACTCTTGTTGACCGTCGCGTCTGCGTATGTGACAAGCCCACCGTGACCACAGTCAAACACACCATTATGACCATACCGTACACACAACCGCAAGCTACCAAAATATGAATAAAAGTCTGGAGTTGCCATCCCAGCTTATTATTACTTTTCAACATAAACTGCCTCGTTCAAAATCTGTATATAAAAATTTGAATTACACCATGACGCTTGTAGATAAATGTAGTAGAGATCAAGTTGAAAATTGTCCACTGTTTATTGTTAACACACATCTTTCCTATCAACAGCCGGAAGAGCAACAAGCTGAGGGTCATGTTAGCATAAATACCAAAGTAGTATTCTCGCCGCAAAATCTTCAGTTTGGCGTTATAAAACCTAACATGAACATTGGCACTTTTAAAAATGTGTGACCGTGAAGACATGTCTGGCCAAATTCTCGGGTAGAGATGAATTAAAATTGACATGATGTAAATATCGGGCACACTGGCACCCGAGGCCGGGCGGCTCAGCTGGCCATTTCTGTGATGGAGTGATCAGCTACGCTTCCGCAGGTTTTTTTTCCTGATTAAGTGTCAGCGATATAAAGCACAGAGTTCATTGTTTCATGACTGCGAAATTCTCAAAGAAGCTAAAATATTTTAGGGGAGACTTAGTCGAGCAGAAGGGAACAGATGACGACAACGCGACTGCTTCGTCAACAGTATGAAACTTCTTTGCTACACGTTAATGTGTCACTGTTACTGGCAGCGCCGTGCTGTATTATACACAACCTATCGTTCAGTCTCGCAAAGAGTCAGTCAATCACTACGTAAACTTTTTAGGAATATAAAATTAGATATCTCCTAACGTTACTAATTATAGAGTTACACATACATGAGATGTAGTACTTGTATTTATTTATTTATTTATTTATTTATTTATTTATTTATTTATTTATTTATTTACAATCACCTTCGTAAAGCAGCTGAATAGGCGTTCCGTCCTGGTGGATGTAAACACGGCCATACTTCTCCGCGGGCCCCGCATCCCCTTGACATGTTTTGGGCAACCTGTTGCAGTCTTGCTGCTGTTCTCGCTCTTGTCCACAGTTGATGATGATACACGCGAACGCTTTCTGGTGACAAGAGTCGTACTGGTAAGGCATTGCGATCACATAATCGATGTAGTAGCTCCAGGAATTAAAGTCTATCTTACCTAGCCCTGCGTACGGTGCTGTGTGTTCCGCTAGAGCTAATCGCCCCGCTCACCACAGCCCTGCAAAGACCCGTACGTAAGGTCGGTGACTTCAAATCCATTTTGGGACTTGACGTAAAAAGCCAGTTTACTACTGAAATTCAGCGTTCTTGGGCCCAAGTCGTATCCCTGCCTACCTCAGCTACTCGATCGCTTCCAAAAACGCCAGTCTTTTATTCACTTTTAGTAAATAACCGTCGATGTCGCCAACTCTCTCGCTAGCCCTGCGTACGATGCTGTGTGTTGGCCGCTAATTTTGGTAGTAATTTGGCTTTTTACGTCAAGTCCCAAAATGGATTTGAAGTCACCGACCTTACGTACTGGTCTTTGCAGGGCTGTGGTGAGCGGGGCAATTAGCTGTAGCGGAACACACAGCATCGTACGCAGGGCTATATCTTACCGTACATCTGGCTTCCGAACCGTGTTTATGCGACGCGAGGTTATGGCACTCAAAAATGTGCACCGCAGAAAACGCTTGTCTGAATGCCTCTTTTCTGACCCTTTCTTGTAATTTTGGCAAATGCGGCTAATACGGCATCCTAAAATGCAATAAACTGGCAATGGCTGCGGTTACTTCAGCCACCAAAAGCGTAACTTCTCACCATTTGGAAGCCACAGCGGTGAGCATTCGCTATGGCCGAGGTGAACACACTCACTCGTACGTTCTATTAGTTACGTCATTTCCGGTGGCAATGCCCGCGAATTCCGAAACGACCCGAATGGCAGCCAATTTCAAAGTCGCACAACATATTGCATTTTTATAATATTTAACGCGTCGTTTCCTTGGGGTGATGCATTTATTTGATAAAGTAGAAATGGCAAAATCGTATAGCATGGCTCATTTTAAGCAAAATTAACTTTGAATTTATGCGGGACATACACTTTAATCTCACAGATACCATGTGGACTTTACCGCGCGTGTATATATATATATATATATATATATATATATATATATATATATATATATATATATATATATATATATATATATATATATATATATATATATATATATATGTCCGTATGTATATGCATGTACAAACGTGTATGTAATACTATGTATGTACGTATGTATGTATGTATGTATGTATGTATGTATGTATTTATGTATGTGTGTATATATATATATGTATGTGTGAATGTGTGTGTACGTGTTATGTGTGTGTATATGTGTTTTTGTGTGTGTGTACGTATGTATCCAGGCAGAGACTATGTGGCGATGTGTAATGCATGATGTTTTTTACATGTGTAAACTAATTATTTTACATTCGGCGCCCCATAAAAGTCCAAGGCGCTGAGAATATATGCGAACGCACGAAACGACCGAAACGACTTGGTGCCGAAACGTCTAGAAACCCGATCTTCATACGGCATTGTACTTTTCCAGTCCTCGCTAGTTTCGAGCAATATAATTTTCCTAGTTGCAGTATGGTTACATAAATGACCAACAAGTACGATGTGATGCAGTTCAATTGTGGTTTTATTCATATATTATGACCGAAGTCAGGAACTGACACGATTTTTTGATAGTAAAAATGGCGACTGCAGCATTGCACAGTGCGTTCGTTCGTACAGTATAAACAACGTGTAAGCACCGCTGTGGACAGCAAGACAAGGTTAAATTTCGATGCTTTTTATACATTATTACTTTACCTTCAAACAAAATAATGCATCTGAAGATACTATATCATCCTCCTTTCCCTTGTCCTCTATGATAACGGCTATATCCATTCAAGTTTTGCGCGGAAAATCAGACAGCGAGAGATTACTCTGATGCATCGAGCGGAACATGAGTCCGAATGTGAACGAAATCAGCTGGAGCCGTACCACTTCATCCGCACGCTGACATAATAAAGCTTAGGTCCAAATTACATTGCACGGCAAAGTGAATATTATTCGAATAAAAAAATAGTGGGTCTATGCATGTGATAAATATATAATCTCCCAGTATTTCGAACGTTCCAGCTCGGAGGGATACTGCCGCTATGTTTGGGGAAACCCTCGTCTTCGATGACGTCACATCCGTTCGAAATACTTGGAGATTATATATATATATATATATATATATATATATATATATATATATGTATATGCCTAATGTTATGCCTAATCCACCTATCATTGCACAACGCAGACCAGCTACGCTTGGAAACCTACTGCGTCAAAATAACATCAAACACTCAACGTCGGAAACAATTTCATGGGG
>LD346639.1:18977-38684 GCA_001465055.1 Ptychodera flava
CGCTATTTTATTGCTACTCGGGATTGGAAGCAAGACGGACTTTGAACTACCCAGTTCTATAAGTCATCAGATTATATATATATATATATATATATATATATATATATTTAACATAAGACTCAGAATAACTTAAGGTGTGGCGGTACCTGATCAGTACTGCTTGGGGAGCAAAGGCAGTTGACTGTATTGTTTTCAAATCCCCGAAACAGTCGCCTTGGTAAATAACTGATGAACAACTAGGTGATTTTAATGATGTTATTTCTTTGCTGTATATTACATGTATTAATTGTTATAAACTTCTCCTGCTGATGTCATATCTTCATCATTCATATGACACAATCATAGAGAACCCATAATGATCTATTGCTTGCACTTGCATGACGTCACTTTACATCATTGCTGTATTACCATCCGAGTGAATTTAAACTGTTTAACTACTTTTGACTATATATATATATATATATATATATATATATATATATATATATATATATATATATATATATATATATATATCACCTCATGATTAGTTGAAAATATACACAATTGGCAGGAATATACTTAACTAAATTTTTTGTCCCTGAATAATAATTGAGTAAATAAGGCTAAAGCTGTGAAGGATGGAAATCTCTACATACTGGCATAAGGATACTAAAAGCAACAGCTAAATTACGCCGACGGTAGATTACTTAATAACCAGTGTGTGCTAACAGGCACTTTTGTCTGTTTTGTAAAGAAAGGCTATGATGACAATTCAATAAGATAACTACTGATCCATCTGATTTTGGAAAGAAAGACTTTGTGTATCGGTTGTTGTTCCTACAGAAGAAAAAATAGGCCAATCTCATATTCTGGCCTTACAAATGACAAGGCATACGGTATACGTAGGACATTGCTTTAAAAATTCTTGAATTCGTGAATGATGTCGTCGGGTACACAACATCATCGGAGTTGAGTGAATTCTACGTGGTCAAAATATAAATTAGGCCAAAGTAATTAAATTCTTTGTTTTGCGTCCCAACCCGCTTAGGTTTGTAAGGTTTTCATGAAAAGCACACACAGTGTAATTGAATAGGAAATTTTAGGACATGGCCGCTTAGCTTTTCTGAACTAAAATGTTGTTACACGTTTTTATTGGCTGCAATCAAATTACATTGTGTTAATTTTCTTATGTGTGTTTTTCAGCCGCTTAGACGCGTACCTTTTCCCATTTAGAATTTAATTACTTTGGCCTTATCGGCCTCAGCAGCTTTATGTTATCATGAGGTGTGCTACAAGTGATCGAGGAGTTCCATTGGCTGATAACTCGATGAATGCCAAGATTATCAGCAGATCAGATCAGTCTGTCTGTCTTGCTGTACATTCAGAGCTTGCTTACTTCAACAGGTGATTGCGAAGCATAACAGTAGTTCAATCGATTTGTATCACAAAAATTATACATGTATCACCATACTGTTTTGAAAACTTCGATACGATATTTTTTTCCAACAAACATTCCTCGGATCAATTATTCATTCAATTTCGGTTTCTTTACAAAAGGAGCCACTGTGAAATATGCAGAAGAATAGAAACTAACCGCACAAAGAGTTATCGACTTGTAATGTCAACGAACTTTTAGTAAAGCTACTTATTCCCCGATGTTTTTAATGTCGTTATCGTGTGTGATTTTCAACTTTGTACCTTCGAACACCATTATCTTCGGAGATATTACAGGCTACCTTCAATGAAACATGTTTTTAAATACTAATGTCGAGAGGGGATTAGTTACAGTGATTGATTGATTCATTGTGCCTTTCGTGACTGTGAAGTACGTACAATTAGTGTTTGGAAGCCCATAATGATAGTAACCACAGGGTCAGTGTATCGAAGGCTATCTCTTTTGAATCAGATTGATTAGCTGCATGGTAACATCACAATTTATCAGCATAGTTTGTTGATTGATTCAATGTGTATGTTCTGATAGTGTGGTGCATACGTGTACCAGTCTAGATCTTATTTCAGATGACAGCGACAGTGCTTAACGCTGAATCAGCGAAGACAGAGAACGCTAAGACTGACAAATAATGAGTTGAAATAGAGTCGACTCGAGCAAGGTTTATGTAGGAATTACAATGACCCGCCCTTCAGAGCTAGACATGCCTTTGGTTTGACCGCTGTTGAAAGTGTACAAAATTGAAGATAATTGCATTTAATGTTTGACCTCGGTCGCTAATTCAGTTTAGCTGGATGAGTTTGCTACAACAGATTGCAATTTAATTTACGGCATCTACTATATATGGCAATGGTATATATATATATATATATATATATATATATATATATATATATATATATATATATATATATATATATATATATATATATATATATATATATATATTGTGATGTAGCCATTCAATATGACTTGAATTTAGTTTGTATGACTGACAATGGATGACCGACATTGACCCCTTCTGCACGTGGTGCATCGTGAGAACGACCTCCTTGTTTATTTTCGTGACCTTTGATGTAACCGTTCATCCGTCTTTAGTGAACGTATTGTTTTAACAACAGCTTAAGTCATTAACAGCGACCAAACACTTAAGCTTAGACCTCCTGCATTATGTTGACAGATGTACTGATGACAGCGACCTTCCTGTCCTTTGCACGTATGCCGACTGTCTTTAGTTAATTCTTTAGATAATGATAGACGCATACCAAAGTCATGACAAAGCCAGATATTCACCCAATATAAACTCTGCATTTTAGTGTGTTAGAGTAGAAGCCGTTCAGAAGCTGTAAAACCTGTTTAGAACCTGTTGCGACGCTCGAGACGACGTTGACCGTGACACCGACGCCTACACGCCTACACCTACACGAAACTGACCAGTAATACAACACCTACCTTGAAACTGCCTTAGTTCCCATTAACACTACAATTTTGGCTCTGGATTTGCACCATCGAGCACTCTGCCAGCAATACTTGCAATGAACTTATATATATATATATATATATATATATATATATATATATATATATATATATATATATATATATATTCTTACACAAATTAATTCAAGTGCAAAGTAATATTATCTGTTACTTTAGTTTCATGCAGCCTAAAATCATCAGACAGAAATGAAAGCATTCTTTGCTCTACACCCTAATTTATATCATTGCAACATACCTTTCTATTACTAGGCACATAGTGCTAAAATTGGGTAGTTAATATTTGCTTTAGGAGGCGACATTCAGATGGCAATTCAGAGCGTTTGTTTATAAGCGTACGTAGATTTGTCAGCATTGATAATGTCTAGCTTTTCCGTTACAAAGATTACATTGTTTACTTATGTTGGAGTAACTCCATGCTTTGATAATAATTGACTACGAGACGTCAAAGACTTTTTCGTTATAGACAAACTAAATTTTGACACCTCTGTGCTGTTCCATAGTTTTTTTTTACTAAACGATTATATGTGATTACGAAGTACGTCTTCAAGGTGTTAGAAGTGACGCCGATGGAAACCTATAATGTTGAGTCCCGTTGATACCTTAGACTTGTAACTGACACCTATCATTGATTCGATGATCACATTTCAACGGGCATGTAGACTTGTCCTGGCAATTACAGCTGTCGATCTATTTCTATATTCAAGTATTCTTGAAAAGATAAGTAGTATACGCACTTTCACATATGAAACATTTTATTCATTTTAGACGTAGCAAATACAAAAAAATCGGTTGACGACGTTTTCGGAGAAGCAACTTTTCTTAGTCCTCCTGTATGTTTTGGCATTCATGCATGTGTCATAATCTTCACGTCTCACGATTCAATTTATGATGCAGATAATAGCGACGTTGGTCAAAATGACACTGTCAAAAAAGAGAGAAAGATCAGGCGCAAAAGTTCCCGCGCAAAAAGCGTGTATAAGAAAGTTTATGTCATACAAAATAACGCCACGGAAAACAATCCATATCACTCTCATGGGGGTGACAATGACAATGACAATGACAATGAGAACAATGGTGAAAATATTGCATGGTCCGACATACTCCCTGTCAATCTCATCACAATTCATGATTCATCACCATCTTCTAGTGAGCAAAGTGTTAATGACACCCATTATGTAGAAATTAATTTTAGGCAGTAGTTTGCGTAAGTGCTCGAGTTAGCTTATTTTATTAAATTTTACACATTTCATTTTGCATCATAAATTCCCAGTGTTCGTGTCGGTCTATTCGGATGTCAGCACGATTCTGTAAAGGTACCTCTCAGCCGAGTCTTAGCCAAGCGAGTTAGCCCTGCCAAGTGAGTGAAATTCCCCCATTATATTCCCCCGCTCAAAACCTCTCCCGCGTGACACATGAATACCGTATCAAAGGTAACAATAGCTTTTCCATACGTGCATTCAACTTATAGCAACCGTAAACAATGCATGTAAACTACCCATAGCAACCGCGTTCTTACAGAAACGCGGGTCTGTATGTTTTTAATGAGTTTTGTGAAGAAGAAATCGAAGCGCCCGACGTAGTTTGGAATCCACGATACTACAAGCAAGAGCCCATGGCTCTACAATCTGAGCTCACTGGCCTCTTCTGCACAATAAGGAAATGTAAGGCTATAAAGTTTGCATCATCTTGAGGTCAAGGGAAAGCATGACGCTTGTTGATTGTCCTAAGTAAAGTAAGGGAACAGCGCTCCACTCATCGGCTAATATGTATGAATGTTGCGGTTTAATGTTTTATAGTATGGTCTGTTTTGGATACTTGCTGTAAATACGAAGCAAAGCGATCACACTTTGACGAAGGGGCAGAGAACCTAAAACGCAGCTATTTGCACTCATGTTTTGTGTGTCGGCTACCAAGCAAAATCTAGGCACAAACAAAATCTCTTTACGACAGGGTGTTTTACACTACGTATGGGCGACTTGTTCGACAAACAGTAATTTTACTTTAACCGACGAAAGTTTTTGTGCCATTTTTCAGATCAACTCTTAAATTCAAGTAGGTGGGAAATACGTCATTTGATTAACATTTAAAATAGGGTATTTTGGCAACGGGTCTTTTTTCAGCGGACTTTTCAAGAGCTAACATCCTATTGTGTATTCAGAAATATCGCCCTTCACTGAATGGAGTGGGGTCAAAAGGGAGTTACGCACAAAGGCATGCTGTCTGCGGGAAGGCGTTGACAAATAAGCTGTCCCTTTGCAGGAGGCATAGATACGAACTCGGGTTTATAATGATGCTGCACCGAAAGCAGGACTTTGCAAAGGGGGCGAGGGAAGGGTATAAAATGATGTTTTCTCAGGTGACAGGTTTTATCATCTCCATTAAGAGGTTGGTGGTAAAGGCGGGATAGTTACGAGATGGTGCATAGTTTTTTCCAACCAAATGCTGGAGAGTTGGGATCTCAACTTGCACCGCACACGTTATGCAGTTCGGAACTTCCTATCGGAGAGCTGCTCCCCAAGCTTTCTTGAATGTTTAAGACCTCAAATCAGCCAGAGACTCACCCTTTTGCTGGACCCCGATAGACCCCACAAAGACGGCTTGTCTACAGCCTTGAGAGGGACCGATGCCCCCATCCCTTTTTTCCGTATAGGTAAGGTGGAGAGGCAGGAAGGCCTGGCCATAAACGAACTCGGCAGGAACAAAGGCGTCATTGTGCGGATTCAAGTCATATTCGGTAGACAGGTACCCTATACTAATGGTAAGAACTGATTAGATTTTGGTCAGTATGGCTTGCAAAGAAAGAACACTGGACAAAATGCGTGGTATCCGTATATTTACGTATATTGACAAATATGGAACACAATACTAATTGCATAGGTATCACATATCTTTGTATGTATAACATTCCAATACGTTAGTGTGCGTGGCGTATATCTTAATTAGTATACGTAATGCAGATCTTTGCCCACCGAGTGTACACTGTAGTTTTGCATTTTTAGCTCATGTGCATATTATTGAAGTTATGAAATATATTTTTTCTTTCATATAATTGTTTCCTATGGAGACGGTAATGGCAATGTCGACATATATCAAGAAATACTACTAACACTAAATTTCATGAAACGTTTCACAGATGACGATCTCAGAACATTATGATGACACTGTGAGTGTTATCTCAATTTTCTGCTCATTTGCACATTTAATGGACTTGCGTAATTATTAAAACAACTGCGAAATCCCTAAACCAAATTTCATGCTACATACAACAAATATTGATCTCATATATCTCTAATTGTATTTAGAAACATTGGGCAGTGTCAGGTTAATGAAAACTAATTGGCATATTTTATGATGTTTTATAATCAGTCATATAACTCAAAACTAAATGCACGAAATTTGCTAAAATCTGCTGCAGATACTGATCCGACAGATATCTAACTGTGTTGTAAAGCATTTAGTATTGTGAAGGTAATTAAGGATTCATTTACATATGTAATGAACTTTGTAATTCGGTTTATAACTCTAAAATTACGACACTAAATTTGGTGAAACCTGCTACAGATATTGATCTGATAAATATCCAAATGTGCTATGAAACATTGAGCGATGACAAGTTAATTGAGGGTTTATTTGCATATCTAATGAATTTTGTAATAAATGATATTACTCCCAAAATACAGTATTACCATAGATTTGATGAAACGTGCTAAATATGTTGATCTTATAGACATCTAATTGTCCCATGAAGCATCGAGCAGTGTCAGGTTAATAAACAACTCGCTTGCACATTAAATTATCTTTTGTAATTAGTGATTTAACTCTGAGAGTACTGTGCCAAAGGTGATGAAACCTGCTACATATAATGATATAACATATATCTAATTGTTCTGTGAAGCTCACAACTATTTATTAACCTGTTGTAAAAAATCGTGAGCACATTGAGTTCACATCTGGTATTAGTATACATACATGTATATTAAACGTATTTGACACATGTACAGAATTAGTATATGTGTATAAATTGATGTATATCAAGCATTTTGCCCAGTGTAATATCGGGCAGCCTGCAATCTTCAGACAGAAATGAGAGGACTCTTAGCTCTACACCCTAATTATATGATTGCAATATACCTATGGTGTTAAAATTTGGTAATTAATATATATTTAGGTGGCGTAATTTTGGAAACGATTTAGAGCGTTTATTTAAAAGCGTAGATTTATCAGCATTGATAATTTGTAGCTTTTCTGATATACAAAGTTTGCATCGTTTACTTATGTTGGAGTAACTCTATGCTTTGTTAATAATTGACAACGAGACGTCAAAGACTTGTTCTTTTAGAGACCAAATACAATTTGACAACTCTGTGCTGTTCCATAGTTTTTGTTACGGAAGGATTATTTGTGATTAAAGAAGTGCATTTTAAAGGTGTTATACGTGAGGCCGATGTAAACCTTCTCCAATGTTGAGTCCCGTTAATATCTTAGACTTGTAAACGACACCTGTGATTGATTCGATTATAATATCATTTCAACGGGCCTGTAGACTTGTCCTAGCAATTACAGCTGGTCGATCTTTATGCTAGCCTCCGTTGATAACCTCCTATTATACTGGCCATATTATTCATACAGCGTAATTCACTTTAATTGTGTTGCTATGGAAGATCATGTGAAGATTGGACCCTTTGGAAAATGTTTATTAACAAATTGAAGAAATTTCTTGTCGATATTAGTGTCCATGGTTTTAATGAAACAGGGTTGGACCACGTTATGTTATGTTTCCTGTAATGGCTTGTCTTTGCTGACTTGTTGATCTTAACATATATAATTTCATCGGTAAAACACTTGTCTTCAGCGCTGTGTTGCAGTGACCTTTATATTCATAAAAATGCCCTTTATCAGTGGATATTGTTGAGATGCGTTTCCTCATTGCGTCATGTATGTGTTTAATTATAGTTGGCTGCTGAGTACACTGCTTATGGACGTACATTGTACTAATCAATTGTACTGTTTTTAAAAAAGCTGTTATACTTCTGCTTGTACAGTACTCTTTATCAAAGCCCCACCATGAAGCTTGAAATTGTGTACTGAATATTTCCTTGAAAGTATATCTATACACAATGCTTTCAGTAACATTAGCATTCCGATAATCATCATGGTTTAATTCATCATATGAAAAAGGTCGTCAAAAATTTACCGAGATTTATCGTCGAGAATGTGTATCGCCTTGACAATTTGCTTTTGAAATATTTCAATTAAGGTGTGTAGAGGTTAATGTTTGATGTTTCCCTGGGAGAATACACAAACAAAGGAAAACTTTGACAGTAGCCTATAAATACAAGATAAACCTCTGTTTATTGGTCAAATACTTCATTTACGCGAAATCTGAAGGTAAGTGTAAACAAGTCTGTTACCCTTAAAGTTTCACGTAATGTAAGCTTAGGGAGAAAGATTTTTTACAATTGTTTGTAGGCCAAATAGCAAAACCTTTACATTTAGATTTTTTCGAATGAAGGCTTATTATACTTTTGCTCGACGATTTATGCATCGCCACAAATATTAGGAGTATTCTAATATTCTTGAAAAGATGAGTAGTATACGCCCTCTCACATCTGAAACAGTTTATCCATGTTGGACATTAAGACTAAAAGAAAAAATCACTCAACGATCTTTTCGGAGATGCCGTTTTGGAATGAGCGTTTACCTTGGACCAGGAGGACTAAGAGAAGCACCAGATGCAGTTTTCGTAGTGCTCCTGTATGTTTTGGCATTCATGCATGAACGCGGTATCCAAGGTAACAATAGCTTTTCCATTCACGCTATCAACTTATAGCAACCGTAAAAATACATGGAAACCACCCATAGCAACCGCGTTCTTACGGGAATGCGGGTCTGTATGTTTTAATGACAGTCTTCATGTTTGGGAAGAAAAAATCGAAGCCCCTGACGTAGTTTGGAATCCACGATACTACAAGCAAGAGCCCATGGCTCTACAATCTGAGCTCACTGGCCTCTTCTGCACAATAAGGAAATGTAAGGCTATAAAGTTTGCATCATCTTGAGGTCACGGGAAAGCATGACGCTCGTTAATTGTTCTGTGTAAAATAAGGGAACGTCGCTCCACTCATCGGTTAATAGGTTAGGAGTGTTGCGGTTTAATGTTTTGTAGTATGGTATGATTGTGTACTCGTCTAATACCTATATTTGGAAACTAGCTGTAAATAGGAAACAAAGCGATCACATTCTGACCATGGGGCATAGAAGCTGTGTATAAATGCAGCTATTGGCCTTCCTGTTCTGTGTCTGCTACCAAGCGAAATTCTTTGACACAATAGAATAAGAAGTCTAAGCACTAGATCGCACAAATAACCCTCGTCATGTGCATGGTTGCAAAAACAAAATCTCTTCACCAAAGGGTGTTTTACACTACGTATATGGGCGAATTGTATGACAAACCGTAATTTTACTTTAACCGCTGGAAGTTTTTCTGCCTTTTTCTGATCAACTCTGAACTTCAAATAATCGGAAATAGGTAATTTGATTTACATTAAAAACAGGGCATATTGGTTACCGTTCTTTTCAACGGACTTGAAATTTTAAAGAGCTAACATCCTTTGTGTATTCAGAAATATCACCCTTCACTGAATGGAGTAGGGTCAAAAGGGAGTTGTGCACGAAGGCATGCTGTCTGCGGGAAGGCGTTAACAAATAAGCTGTCCCTTTGCGGGAGGCGCAGGTACGAAAATGCGTTTATGATGATGCTGCACCCAGAGCAGAACTTTGCGAGAGACCGAGGGAAGGGTATAAAAATGATGTTTACTCAGATGGAAGGTTATTCATCTCCATTGAGAGGTTGCTGGTAAAGGAGGGATAGTTACGAGTTGGTGCATAGTTTTTTTCCCAACCTAATGCTTGAAGGTCGGATCTCAACTTGCACCGCACACGTTACCAAGCTTTCTTGGATGGTTTACGACCTCAAATCAGCCAGAGACTCACCTCCACCGGATGCTTTGCTCGGCTGTCTGTCCTCTAAGGAACCGTTCAGTTTTTATGGCCTGGGGGGGGGGCAAAATCTTGTCGCCGGTGTTCAAAAAAATACAGACCCCTCTGCATTTTTCGTGAAAAAAAGATGACCCCCCCCCCTTTGTCAGACGAAAAAATTTGATACCCCCCCCCCCGGCTGAAAAATAACCAAAACCCATATGTCAAATTTACCCGCACGGTTTGGATTTGAACTCCAGTACGCGGCGGACTTTATTCGTGTAGCAGAGATGCCAGTGCACAAACTTCTCAGCCACATCCATGCAAACGTCTGTTAATTAGGACGACTGGAGGCAATTTTTAACTTCATTTCCTTAGAAAACTTATGTCCATGGACATTGTATAAAGTAAATTTTATTGGAGTGGTTCATCAAAGGCAGCCCTCCGGTGAAGAGGGTCGATCACGGCTATTGCATGAAGTAAACCTAATTAGAGTGGGCGCCAAAGGTGTCTGACCGTTATGAGGGTCATGGGTAATACATAAAGTATATTTATTTTAGTGTGCCGCTGAAGGCAGCCCGCCAGTAAAGAGGGTCGATAATGGCCATGGCATAAAGTGAACTTTATTGTAGGTATTATGTTTTTGAAAATGTGGTGACCGCCCCTTTCCTACCAGTGAAAAAGCGATGACCCCCCTTCGCAGATTCCAAAATTACGATGACCGCCCCTGGATTTTGCCGGCCCCCCCCCGGCCGTAAAAACTGAACGTTCCCTAAAGAACAACCCTTGCTGAACCTCGAACCCCGACAAAGACGGCCTGGATCCAGCATTGAGAGGGGCCGATGCCCCTATCCCTCTCTCCCAGAAAGGTAAGGTAGAGGCACAGGGAGACCTGGCCATACAGTTCCTCGGCTTTAACAAAGGCGTCATTGTGCTCCAAATCAGCTGGTACCACACAGGAATGCTCAGGATCAACGTTCTGTTGATCAAGGCAGCTGGGAAATTTCACTTTACCTGGCTTAAAGACCACAATTGGCTCTTTAATGACTTGTAAAAGAAAAGCTACCACGAACACTTCTGAGCACGCTACTTAAAGCGACGCCGGAGAGGACCTGCTGGAGGCCAACGAGCCTGACTCTGAGGGGATTTGGAAGACAGCTGTAAGGCGTTGTACGAGAAATCTCCCACTATGCACTCTGATTTGTCCTCACGGAGGTTGTTGCAAATTAGTTCCAATCGTGTTATATTTAGATCCTCGAGAGCCTCTTGCCCAAACGTTTGATGCAACGCAATTTTCTCGATGGCTTTTGTGATCAGAACGTGTCAAATGTTGATCTGATGTTTGACTAGGAAAGTTAACATAACCAGTTTTCTTTGTAAATGCATTGCATGCCCCTGTGCTGAGTCGTAGGTTGCAGAACATCGCTTACTTCATCAGACAAGGCGAATACTTGTCTATCGTCAATCGATTCTTGTAAAGGTGATGGTGTAGCCTCAAATCTGTCATCGACATTTTCGCTCAGATGTTGACTCAGATCAACGGTAAATGTCGGGTCGCGTCGGGACATTTGTTTGAAGAGTTACTCTGGTTTTAATTTACCCGACGGTAATTTCAAACACTCACAACATATATGCGGAAAAGAAATGTGAGACGCCTTTGGTTTTACGGGCCCATCATAGTTCAATGTTCTCAGTACGTTTTTTCATAACATGCACATAACTTCAAGTAACCATAACGATGTGACGATAAACCCCATCACACCCATAAACCAAGTCAGTCAAAATCACGTCAAAGCCTAGTCGAGAAACCCGACAGCAATGTTACAGTTTATTAACCAAATCAATGTCTTCGAGTGCCATGGTTACATCGCAGAAATGTCAGTGGTGACCAACCTGCAATATTTCACGCCTTGTAAAGAAAAGTATGCCAGGCTCTCAGAATTCCAGAGAGTACCACCCCTTGTTTACGCTTAATACTATTTAATTCGGGACAAATCATCAAAACGCGGTGCGTCTAATAACGTAGTCTGCCTGTAACCATGCAACGCATGCAAACGAAGTCTACTATTTACTGTAACTGTCCTGGGCATGACTGTTTCTAAGAACGAAACCATTGGTTATAGCTATACGTCATAAGCGTCTTCGGACAAATTTTAAAAGCATTTCGATAATGGACGTCTTTTTTACGTCCATGTTTTGATCAACTTCGACACGATATACTTTTGGTGTTGTACTGTTTCTCGCCATGATAGAGGTGGCAAATCTAAGCGCCACGTTAGACAGGACATCGTGAAGAATGGGCTGTAAAGAAATTTATTTTTCTTCTAATTATTTTGCTAAAAACGAAATATAAAATATTCGTAAAATATAGCTGAATATTCGTAAAGTAACGAGTAAGCGAGTACCGCCAGTGTCTTTGTACTTGATGATTGCCCCACTGACATCCTTTGGGTCACCCGGTCCCCAGAGTCCTGTATTTAACTCTCTATGGGATATTACCTCAGAGTCCCATATTTTACACAATGCGGGATGACCCTCAGAGTTCTGTATATTGACATTTGGTGTCCCGCACTTGGTTCCTAACTTGTCAGTTTTTGATACTGCGAAATACCTCAGTGGGGGTTGGTTGGTTACGGGATGGGGGGCTGATCTCTTATATTCTCCTTTTCTTGACATGATAGACTGTAGTATTTTCCGCAGAAGAGTCAAAGGTTTTACATGTTTTTACATCCTTGAATGAACACTGTATGTGATAAATGAAGATGAATATGTCATAAGTGAGACTGATCTAAACGTTCTCGAATGTTGAATGAGAATGTTGAATGTTAAGTCCTGTTGATACGTTAGACTTGTAAGTAAACGACACCAGTGATTGATTCAATAATCACATTTCAACGGGCATATAGACATGTCCTTGTCCTGAACGCGGTATCCAAGGTAATAATAGCTTTTCCATACATCCAAGAACTTATAGCAACCGAAAACAATGTATTTAAACCATCCTTAGCAACCGCGTTCTTACAGGAACGCGGGTTTTTATGTTATTGATCAGAGTCTACGTGTTTTGTGAAGATAAAATCGAAGCGCCCGACGTAGTTTGGAACCACGATAAAACAATCAAGAGCCCATAGCTCTATCAACTGAGCAAACTGGTCTCTTCTGCACAGTAGGGAAATGTAAGGCTATAAAGTTTGCATCATCTTGAGGTCACTAGAAATCATGACGCTCGTTGATTCGGTTAATAGGTTGGGAGTGTTGCGATTTAATATTTTGTAGTATGGTCTGATTTTGTACTCGTCTAATGGCTATATTTGGAAACTAGCTGTAAATACGAACATGACAGCTTTTTCCGATACAAATTTCTGCGGGAGCTTTTGCCAGCTTATTGAGTTAGTGAATGTGTGTGTCAATATGTACGCACTGATAACAATGAATTTTAAATTTAGCGCCTAAACCAAGCATGGCCAGTGAATGGTCAGAAACGCCGTTCCACTTATCACAAACACCCCAATCAAGTGTAACATTTATTTTATTTGGTCCTAAACATTATTTTTAGTACAAGTTCCGACGTGAGCTGACCACAATCACTTTTCTGGACAGAGCATAAAGAAAATTTTCACTGGCGGTTTACACAGTGTCGCATGACTATGCTTTCTGAAAGAAGCAGGTTTTTAGTCAAGATTTTAAAACTTCAGTACTTGATGCTGAACGAATATGACTTGAAAGTCTATTCCACAAGGAAGCAGCAACATTCATCTGTGCAGTCGTAGCTCTCGTTTTTCCCGGACGAATATGGATTGCAAAGGGAAAACTCCGAGTCGTCCAACGGAAAAAGAGTTTTATCTGTCGCAACGTACGAGAGCTATGGCTGCTGCTACAGCGATATAGGAGAAAGAACGATCATCATTATTTGAGTCTTGTTGGTTGAATTTTAAGAGAAACTTCATCACTTGAACGAAGAGATCTGAATTCTGGTTTATGAAATCTAAAACTTCAGTCTATACACAGTCCCTCATAACATGACTAGTTTGTAATTGTCAGTAAAATTGTTCTCAGGTTTATTGTAGGCGAATGGAGAAAACTGAGACATGATTCTTGAAGTTGGCCGGCAATGTTAGCTGTGTGTTGCGTACAGCCTCCATGTGTTCCCAGCGTTACACGGGCTAGCCGGCATGTAAGCATTTTTTTCTGTTTGTCTGTGAATAAGTCAGCATATCAAAATTACACGACAATATATCAAAATTTGACCACATATATATCTCACATGGATATACTTGGCTTACATTAGATAAAGGATAAAAACAGTTACCCGCCAGCTAAGAACAAAGCTGGGATCGAGGTACAGGCCGGGGAACGTGTGGAGCGAATCCAATTGTCCTCGGGAATGCTGGAGCTTACAAACAGGCGAATTTGGTCAGTTTTTGTTTTAGTGTTATGTCCCATTGGCCGAATTGTTCTGCCCCTGTGAATGCCGGACCCTTGTCTATATCAACGGAGAAAACATCAGTTTTGTAGTCATTCAAGTCACTTTAATTCAACCATTGTTACGTGTCATACCGTCGTACCGATCGACACGATCGCAGGCGAAGCACTCGTCGCTGACGTGTAATGAATACCATACAATGTCAGCTTAGAGCGTACGGACAAATTGAGCGCTTTCATGTAAGCTTATGGCCGTGGTTTGTGGAACTTTGGGGCTTAAATACTCCAAATTATCGTGTGTCGCAACGCATTTGTTTTCATTTTCGACCAAAAATGGCGACTTTTGTATTTTACAACATAACATGTGTCATGAAGTTGGATTATTGTGTAATGCCAGTGAATGTTTATACAAATATTAATCAATGTTTGATTGTACCAGGTGGATAAGTAATACCTTGGCAACTTATGATTATCTTAAAAACCCAAAAGCTTCTTAAGGTAAACACCTGGTAATATTTTAATCCTTTAATTAAGGTGCATTGTTTCATGATTTCTTAGAAGCTGATCAGATGATCAGCTTAGATAATTGCAAGCTGCTTAATGATGTTATCGCAATCTTTTAATTATACAACTTAGAAGACAAAAGAAGCCAAAGAGATTCTACTAGAATGTAATGTTAATGTTTAACTTATACAATGATATTTGAATATTTTGTATCTCTGACGAATCCATGGCACTTATTGTGTCATATGACTATGGCTAGCCAATTAGACTAGCCTTTAAACTTATTTAGGAGGAGCTTCTAAGGTTTGCCATTATAAATAGGGTAGTTTTGTGTAGAATTGTCAGATCTCTGATTAGACGCAAGTGAGGCGCAATAAACAAGTCTCCTTCTCAAGAAGTACTGTCTCTGCATGAGTCTGTGTTTGCTGCTGTGTGTTAAAGTTACGTCCAAGTCCAGCCTGAGCTACAAGTCCTACAGAGTTAGTAGAAGTCCCGACTTCTGACTTGGTTACATGGTTGCAGTGTGTTGGATCCTTTACGAAGCTACTCAGCACCTGAGCTCATCGAAAGCAGTGGGTCTGATAACAGAAGAGCAGCTGGAAGAACAGCACAGATAACTGGGAGGAGACAGCTTGAGAAGTAAGTCAGCACGATTGGTAGTATTTGACAGAGGTGAAGTGAACCTGCTGTATCAGACTACAGAAGCTGACAGGAAGGACCCTTGGAGAAGTGTTGGAAATTAGCGTGATTGGTAGTATTCGACAGAGGTGAAGAGGAACTGCTGTATCAGACTACAGAAGCTGAAAGGACAGACACTCGGAGAAGTGTTGGAAGTCAGCGTGATTGGTAGTATTCGACAGAGGTGAAGAGGACCTGCTGTATCAGACTACAGAAGCTGACGGGGCAGACGCCTGGAGAAGTGTTGGAAGTCAGCGCGATTGGTAGTATTCGACAGAGGTGAAGAGTCACCTGCTGCATCAGACTACAGAAGCTGACAGGGAGGACGCCTGGAGAAGTGCTGGGAACAGAACCGGTGGTGGAAATCAGCACAAGTGGCACGGCAAGAGGTTGTGGTGAAGATCAAAGTCAAAGAACAGAAGCGGTGAGTGATCACATATAGAGTCAGTAAGAGATTTTGACGTGTGATTTATTGCTTGTATTGTTAAATTGTGGGAAAATGTCTATGGCCTTAAGAAGTAGTACAGCTAATGTTTCAGCTGACAGGGATGAAAGTACAAGGACAGAAACACTAGAAGACCAAACTAGCCCAAAACTTACAGCCGACCAATTATTTCAATAGGAATTGAAAAAGTTAGAGATAGAAGAAAAGCGGGCTCAGAGGGAATGGGAGAGGGAAGAAAAGGCAGCACAAAGGGAACATGAAAGGCATATGGCAGAACGCACTGAGACTAGGTTTGTCAATTTGCCAGCTCAACGTATAGATAGTAATATCAAAATATTACCTCTCGATGAGAAGGATGATATTGATGTGTATTTACGTACATTTGAACAAATAGCTAGGACGAGTATGTGGGCTGAAGATACTTGGGTGGTTAGATTAGCCCCATCCTTGACTGGAAAAGCCAGGGAGGCATACATTGGGTTATCCCAAGACGATGCTACAAATTATCCAAAACTGAAAGAGGCCATATATAAGCGATATGAATTGAATGCAGAAGCCTGTAGGCTTAAATTTAGAACACTGTATCCCATGTCCCAAGAGACATACACAGAATGGGGAACAAAATTAAGGGCCATAAGTAATCGCTGGTTGGAAATAGAAGAAGTTAAAAGCTTAGATGATTTGAAAGGAGTTCTGCTGAAAGAACAAATTTATGCTATGCTACCTAAAGATCTGTGCCTCTGGATAAAAGACAAAAAGCCAGCATCAGTTCAGGAAGTTCTTGGCCTTGCTGACGATTATGTTACAAATACAGGAGGCATCAAACTAAATTCTAAGCCTGAAACCAGTTCTTATAAACAGGGTTTGAAATTCAGCAACCAAAATAGTTATTCGGAACCAAAAGTGCCCTGCTTTAAGGATGACGGTCAGAACATGGTCGACTATGGTTTGACCATTGTCAAACCATGGTCATTGACCATGTTCGACCATGTTTTGACTATCAAGTTGACCATGATCGACCATGAAATGAACACGTTTGTTAAATTGACACCATTGTCAGAACATGGTCAGTGGTGGTCAGCATTATGATAGTCACATCACAGTCAGAATATGGTCAAAAGAAATCGTTGTCGTATCATGGTCAAAACATTGCCGATTAAAGTTCACAACGAACATGGACAGACCATGGTCATTGTGAATAAAGCTGCATTGCAACAGTAATCAGAACATGTCCAGAACATGGTCAATGACTGACAAAACATGGTCAATGATGGTCAGAACATGGTCACCAGAGGAGGCAATGATGGTGGTCAGAACATGGTCAATGATGGCCAGAGCAATGGGTAATGATGGTCAGAACATGGTCAATGATGGCCAGAACATGGTCAATGGTGGCCAGAACATAGGTAACGATTGTCAGAACATGGTCAATGATGGTCAGAACATGGTCACTGATGGTCAGGACACTGGTCAAATTGGTGGTAAGAACATTGTCTATGATGGTCAGAACATGGTCACCGACCAGTGGTCTTGTTTGGATATTGTTGATTGCCAAAACCTGGTCAGTGATTGTCCGAACAGGGCGATGGTCAAAACATGGTCATTGAAGGCGTCTGCATAAATGTCAACATTATACAGCTACAGAAACTGAATGTAAATAATTCATTTAAGTCAATTTAATTATGTGTAACATTGCATTGAGTGCAATTATAGTCAACATTGATAAAACACATATCAAAGATCATATAATGACTCCAACAATTATACAGGGATAAAGTGATAATTAAGGCAGCCTGTGGGTTCCCTCATGCAAAGACCTATTTTCAGACTTAGATTTTGGCAATAAAATGTGAATGTCACCTAAGTGTCACCTGAAAGCTGCTTTTTTGGTACACTGATCACTTGACTTCAAAAAATGGTATGAAAAACAAAGACACTTTGACGTCTACACAATTCCGATTATCTGTGGTGAGTGACGGTTCAAACTTTAGTGTTTAAACTGACAAAGTCTGTAGGTGTATACTTTCAAATAGAACTAAGACAAACGCACTTTTTAAAATTTGTCCCTCAACTCTTTTTTGACAAAAAATACTCAACAAACCTGACACGCTACCTTAAGCAATGACTACTGACAGGAATAAATGTAATAAATGCTAACATGTACATATTGACTTAAAGCCACAGTAGCTGTAACTTTTGATATTTTCACTATTTTTTGTTTCACATTATGACCTTTTAATTAAAATAAAAATAATTCTGAATCATAGTCACCTATTTACTGACCAATACAATACATGTGTGTCGATTACGACAGCTTGCAAGTGTACAGACTTTTAATAGGAAATCTTGTTCTATTTTTGTAAATTTGTTTGTAACAAATTTTTTGGAGGTTCATGACTACTGTGCAAATAATTAATGTGTACTGTAGTTGACCATGTTCTCCTTCATCAGGGCTTTTATACAATATATATGCTTTGTGAAATTTACTACTTCTTTCAATCACATAGAATAAGGTACAAAGAGTGTCTTTTGTAGAATGGATCATTCAGAACCTTCTCAAAATATATTTTCTGCACCAACAGATATTCAATGATGTTGACAAAATGCAATAAATCTTCGTTTTAATCAAGAGGACGTGAAAAAATACCAAAAGTTACAGCTTTACAAAATTTATAGACAGAGAATTTTGTGAATACATTTTGATACATATTTAAAAAGTTGAATTTTGAGAAAAGATTGCATAACAGCCAAAAGACACATGCCTGAAAAAAGCCTAAAAGAGATGTTTATACCTTATCTAATTTGTGTCATGTAGACTACTCGACCAACTCTTAATATTAGGGTTGAGAAATTGAAAACTTTGTATTGGCAGAATACTCAGAGAGCTGAAGCATCATGAAACCATGTACCAAAGAACATTATTATTATATGTAGATTAGTGATGCTGACACCAAAGATACAGCACGCTGTAGTGACAGCAAAATTTGTGCATTTGTACCACACTTTCAATATTTTGAAAGTTCAGATATGTACACTGAGTTGTGAAATCAGCTGTGTACACATAGCTAATAACATAATTACAGATGGACACCTGAAAAATATTGAGGCAGACTGTAAATCACCACAGATGTATAAATTCTGAAATACTAGCTTCATAAGAAACAGTAGTAAAAAATAAAACAGAAACAAAATGTTAAGTTCAATTTAGGGTACGATTTATTTTATATGCCAATGTTTTTTTCATGCCACATAAATATGTCTTCATTAAACTTTGACTTGAGAAGGTTCATGTGAAATTAACATTACTGTCAAAGGCAGCGATTTAGCTTCTTTTCTCTGAATTTCTCATCCCTTCACAGTACCAGCAACGAATTCTGAAAAATACGAATGGTTCAGGAAATAGTGTGAGTCTTTACTGTTTGACTGCAATTTGATGAATGAAATCAATAAACATTATTAGTTGAAAATGAGACAACAGTTACTTGAAAAACTAACTCACAGACACCAACTGCATAAACATTTATAATGATATATTAATAAAAACGGACAAACGATCTGTAAAACTCTCGATATTATTTTCCATACACTATTTTCCAGCATTGTTGTGAATTGAAAGTGAATTCCGTACGAATGATTACTCGACGAAACTTAGTACATGTAATTTAATGGCAATGTGCAGTTGTACGTTTGTACACAGTCCCTCTGGATAGAGGGACTGTGGTTTGTATAACGAAGGTCTATGGTTATA
>LD346639.1:39764-54911 GCA_001465055.1 Ptychodera flava
TCAGTTTGGATGACGGTCAGCAGTCATTGTCACTGATGGTCAAAACATCATCGACCATGGTTGACAATGTAATGGCACGTTATGATGGTCACCAGGAAAGCAGGGTGGGAGAGAGGGATAATTGCCAGGATAATGGTAATTTCTCTGGTAAGTGTTTTAACTGTGGGAAAACTGGGCATAAATCGGTACAGTGCCCCAATAAAACTACTAGAGCTGAAGCAAAACCTGTCCTAATGTGTAAAGATTCTAATGCCAATGGTAAGGTCCAGCTTAGCCCGTACGAAACATTTGGTACAATAAATGGACAGAAAGTTCGAATCTTACGTGATACAGGCTGCACCCAGACAATTTTTAATCAAAAATTTGTAACCCCTGAATCTTATACAGGTAACTCAGTTCCAATCAGTGGAATTGATGGTATTCCCAGGGAATATCCATTAGCTAGAGTTTTCTTGGACTGTGAATACTTTTCAGGTTGGATATGTGTAGCTGTTCACTCAAAGTTAGGGAGGGATATTTTGTTGGGCAATGAGATAGGTAGTGCAAGGGATGACTATTTCTGCGCTCAACATACTAGAAACATACAGGATACAAATGAAGCTTTAATAGTTACACCTAGCAGGCAAAAGAGGCCAGATGAACAAGCTAAACAGAAAGAACAAGATATAAAAAGCACCAGAGTCAAGAGTATACAAATTATAAATGATCAGGAGATAAAAGAGAAAGTTCCTTTGAATACACATAAAATAAGCTCAACAGCTGTCACTTACTGTCAGAAGACAGCACATGCTCACAGAGGAGATAGAGCCCCATGTAATATACTCCCAACTATCGATGCCCACTTCAGTAGAATATGCATGGATATTTTAGGTCCTCTTCCCGGAGACGAGTCAGGGAATGGCTAGAGAAAATGAAAGATAATTACAGCCATTTGTTACCCTTCAGTGTTCAGCACAGGCAAGGAGTTTACAATAAGAATGCAGATGCATTGTCAAGAATATAAGTGATGTTTAGCTACAAGAAGTTAGTAGATACATGTATTAGTCTGTTCTTTTTTTTCTTTTTACTAGAATTTTGTGACACACGTCAATCTCCTTGTTGATCTATTTGTGGTTCACTCATGTGTTGTACCATGGTTGAGTGTAATAACTTTCAAATGTGTACAAGTTTACTTTTAGAGACAGTAGCGGTGGACGATGCCTGCTTGCTGATATTGTCATCATCGACAAGAATAAGAAAAAGCGAACAATCAAACAAAGCACCACTTTGATTATTGAAGCGGAGAGATGTCACAGTATTTGACACTGATGCCGTATGTTGTGGGTTCGAATCCGATTGAAAACTAGCAATATTTTCTACCCTGGGTTGGTAACACTGCTGGTGGACAGAATTGTCCCCGAGGTTATCGTTCGCCCAGTTAAAGCGATGAAATTCGTTTCTTCGCTTCGATAAAGTGTGTATGTGCGATGTATGATAATGAGCATGCGTGCGTGAGTGCTTCACGAACTCTACAACGTGTTGAGCGGTCTCAGTCAGAAAAATGTAACAACTTAGCCGGCTATTGAACCACTCTTTTTTGGGAGTGGAGATTTAGCCGAGCGGTTCTGTCTATGGCCTCTCAGCTAGGCGACTGATGCCGTATGTTGTGGGTTAGAATCCGATTGAAAACTAGCAATACTAACTCAGGACCACATTATTGTATCATACATGAACACTGACTTTTACCATCATTGATTGCAATAACATACACGATCACTGACTAACTTTTATCATCACAGATTGCAATATTAAAAACAAAAAAGCACCGCTTTTTCTAGAGGAAGAATGGAGATGTCATGAAGTTGGATTATTGTGTAATGCCAGTGAATGTTTATACAAATATTAATCAATGTTTGATTGTACCAGGTGTATAAGTAATACTTTGGCAACTTATGATTATCTTAAAAACCCAAAAGCTTCTTAAGGTAAACACCTGGTAATATTTTAATCCTTTAATTAAGGTGCATTGTTTCATGATTTCTTAGAAGCTGATCAGATGATCAGCTTAGATAATTGCAAGCTGCTTAATGATGTTATCGCAATCTTTTAATTATACAACTTAGAAGACAAAAGAAGCCAAAGAGATTCTACTAGAATGTAATGTTAATGTTCAACTTATACAATGATATTTGAATATTTTGTATCTCTGACGAATCCATGGCAATTATTGTGTCATATGACTATGGCTAGCCAATTAGACTAGCCTTTGAAATTATTTAGGAGGAGCTTCTAAGGTTTGCCATTATAAATAGGGTAGTTTTGTGTAGAATTGTCAGATCTCTGATTAGACGCAAGTGAGGCGTAATAAACAAGTTTCCTTCTCAAGAAGTACTGTCTCTGCATGAGTCTGTGTTTGCTGCTGTGTGTTAAAGTTACGTCCAAGTCCAGCCTGAGCTACAAGTCCTACAGAGTTAGTAGAAGTCCCGACTTCTGACTTCGTTACACATGCACTTTTAATAGTTTGCTAGTATCCATTTCAAGTCATTGGACAAAAGAAACATCGTTTTGTGTGTCGCTGTTCTCAACTACCGAAAATCCAGTCATTGTGGACTGACCAGGTAGGAGTGCAGAGGAATACTAAGAAGAGCCAAGTGTAGGGATAAAGTGGAGATAATTTGTTTGCGTTCATGCAAGCTTTATCCGAAGCATTCTTTGTAGTTTTATCGCCCTCGTTAACGCTGAATATTCACATGGTGGTTATCCGGTTCTCGGGGCCTTAACATGTCAAAATTTGTATGGCCAAAAATTGGAATGAAGCAAAGCGATCACACTCTAACCAAGGGGCATAGAACTTGTGTAGAAATGCAGCTATTTGCACTCATGATTTTTGTGTCGGCTACTTAGCTAAATTCTTTGACACAATAGAATAAGAAGTCTAAGCACTAGATTGCACAATTAACCCTCGTCATGTAATATGTGCATGATTGCATAAGGAAAATCTCTTTACGACAGGATGTTTTACACTACGTATGGGCATAGGGGAAAGAAATCAGTCCCCTGGGGTGGGGAGGGAGTTTTTTTGTGCATGCAACGGTTTACCTCATTTGATTTTATTAATTTTGACTGTGATATTTCAAATAAAGTTCAAGTCCAAACCGTCTGACTGCTTTCTTTGTTACTACAAGTAGGCCTAATTTTATTAATTTTGACTGTGGTATTTCAAATACAGATTTCGACTCCACACCGTCTGACTGCTTTATATATTACCGACAAGTCCTTAAATCCTCTCCAACTTGTGTATAGGCCACTGTAATTGCTCCGAAAACATTGCCAACTTGCTAATCCGCTGCCGGTATCAGCGGATTAAGTGATTGAGTAAACACCACAGCCGTCCCACACGCATTAAAATAAGGACGGCTGTGGTGTTGACTTAAATAATCTAATCCACCGATACGCTCAGTCATTAACAAGTTGGCAATGTTTGCGCGGCAATTAGAGTGGTATGTGCACTGGTTGAAGAGGAGATAAGGAATTGGAAACACAGTCAGACAGTTTGGAGTCGAAAGCTTTATTTGAAATATCACAGTCAAAATTAATAAAATCAAATATTAAAGGTAAACCGTTGCACAAAGAAAACCTCCTCCCCACCCCAGGGGACTTTCATCTGCCCCCTGTGGTATGGGCGACTTGTCCAACAAACAGTAATTTTACTTTAACCGATGAAAGTTTTTGTGCCATTTTTCAGATCAACTCTTAAATTCAAATAATCGGAAATACGTAATTTTATTTATATGAAAAATAAGGGCATTTTTGTAACGGTTCTTTTTAATGGACTTGAAAGTTTTCAGGAGCTAACATCCTTTGTGTATTCAGAAATATCGCCCTTCATTGAATGGTGTGGGGTCAAAAGGGAGTTGTGCACGAAGGCATGCTGTCTGCAGGAAGGCGTTGACAAATAAGCCGTCCCTTTGCAGAAGGCGCAGATACGAACATGGGTTTAAAATGATGCTGCACCGAAAGCAGGACTTTGCAAAGGGAGCGAGGGAAGGGTATAAAAATGATGTTTTCTCAGGTGACAGGTTTGTCATCTCCATTAAGAGGTTGGTGGTAAAAGGGGATAGTTACGAGATGGTGCATAGTTTTTTTCCAACCAAATGCTTGCGAGTGGGATCTCAACTTGCACCGCGCACGCGTTATGTAGTTCGGAACTTCCTATGGAGCTGGTGATGGATGTCGCCAAAAGGCATCTTATCGTCAAGTCAAAGGCATGGTTTACAAGGCCTAAGTATCAATTGAGGAAAACGCAGAGAGGGTTTACATTGGCCTCACTGATTACACCTTCAAGACGTGCAACACTTACCACATGAAATCGTTCCGTAACGAGAGATACAAAAACAATACCGAGTTGTCAAAATTTGTACAGAACTTAAGGAATAAGGGCCAAGTCTTTGACATTTCGTGGTCAATCATTGATTAAGCATCGAACTGCTCTAACATAAGCAAGCGATGTAATCTTTGTATATCAGAAAAGCTGCACATTATCAATGCCGACAAATCTACGCTCTGAGTTGGTTTCAAAATGTCGCCACCAAAACAAATATTATTTATCGAATTTTAACACAACCTACAAATAGACTGGTTTTTTCCAATCATATATGTAAGAGTGTCAAGCTAGTAATACTTTCACTTCCATCTGAGGATTGCAGGATGCATGAAACTTAAGTAATAGATTTCATTACTTTGTACTTGAAGTAATCTGTTTATTTATAACGCTCTGCTTAGCATTTAGCACTGTAATTTCGCTCGAGAATATCTTTATACCTCGAGATATAAATATGTAGCCACCAAAACAAATATTATTAATCGAATTTTAATACCACCTACAAATAGCCACCAAAACAAATATTATATTATTTATCGAATTTTAACGCCACGCGGGTGCGGCTGATGAAAGCCGGTAAACACCTGCGGCCGTCCGTGCTGGGTGATCTCATTACCGTGCTTGAACTTGACTGGTACTTTTTGTAACTAGCGAAAATTTTAGTTTTTAAACTCTTGGTGGTCATAATGTGACATTCATTAAATAATTTGTTTATATATAACATCAGTGACCCGATTATAGGAAGAACATTTGAAAAAAAATGAAAGATTAAATGTAACGCCGTTGTGTACGACAAGTGGGTGCTGTAGCAAAGCCTTAGCAAATGATGGTCATGTATTCTGCCCCGTTTCCATCAAACTAGCGATAGAGGGCGCTGTGGGTCAAACTCACATTCAAGAACCGATTAAGACAGGCAGGGACAATGGCAATGGCAGGTCGTGTTGACGTGCCTTGTCCAGGTAAAGACAAAGAGGAGACGCTCCACAACAATAAGCTTATCAATCAAATGGATATTGATGTAGCTACACGTGTGGGAAACAGTAAGAATTAATCAATGGCAAATCAGGCTGATATGGATAATCTTATGGCTATGTTTCAAGCTTTGGAAATAGTCAACTTTCGTCCGACGAGAACCGTGAAGCTCAACTTCAAGTTTAAACCTTGGACAACAGGATATGGAATTTGGGAAATGGTCAAGAAAGAGATAAATGATGGTCATGTATTCTGCCCCGTTTCCATCAAACTAACGATAGAGGGCGCTGTGGGTCAAACTCACATTCAAGAACCGATTAAGACAGGCAGGGACAATGGCAATGGCAGGTCGTGTTGACGTGCCTTGTCCAGGGAAGACAATGAGGAGACGCTCCACAACAATAAGCTAATCAATCAAATGGATTTTGATGTAGCTACACGTGTGGGAAACAGTAAGGATTAATCAATGGCAAATCAGGCTGATATAGAGGATCTTATGGCAAAGTTTTAAGCTTTGGAAATAGTCAACTTTCGTCCGACGAGAATCGTGAAGTTCAACTTCAAGTTTAAACCTTGGACAACAAGAGATGGGATTTGGGAAATGGTCAAGAACGAAATAAATGAAGTAGACATAGTCTAGATGGTCTTTTTAAAGGAGTATTAGGTAAACCATGGATATGGTTCCTGACGTTGAGAACTGTTCAACTAAAGGAATCAGTGTCGGAGAATGGAATAATGGCTGACAACGGTGATAGGATTTATCCAGGTGATCTTAATACTGGTATCAAAAAAGTCACACAGGATAACCTAAACTCCGAAGTGGATGTACGCCGAATCATCGCATTCTTAAATATGTATAATGAAGGTGAGAAAACCAATCCTTATAAAATATCAAAAGATGGAAGAATGGTGGTAAGAATGAAGATTAACAAAGATATCCCCAAGTGCGTCAAATTTGAAAAGCATGGAGGTACAGCTTTCGACATAAGTTATCAAGATCAACCAGCTAAAGTAAGTTCACCGGTAATTTGCTACATATGTCACATGTTCGGTCATATTGGACAAACCTGTCCAAAAGCGAAGACATGCTTAGCATGCGGGAAAAAAGACATCTTCGCAAAGGCTGTAGACAATGGTTCATTAATCAGCCACGATTTTGTCATTAGCAAACAACCACCTTGGTCGATGCTACAAAACAACAACAGAAAAATGGTGGGCATTACAGTCTCAACAAACAAGAAGTGCCCAATGTGAACGGAAATTCTGCAAGCACAACCAATCCGACAAATGGAAACAACAAGATGAAAGAAGTTGGTGCCAGATCGGGAAATAAAGTCTGTGAATCTGGAAGCAGAAATGAAAAGATTGAAAAGAATGCGGCAAAGTCAACAAATACAAGTACTGTTGACTCGGCCGCTGCTCCAGATACACTCCAGATGGAAAGAACCGATAACATGCAGGCAACCACGCGGGAAGATAGTACAACCCAGGTAAAAAGACCTCATGAACAAACAGAAATAACACCTTTCAGACTACGAGGTCAAAGAAGAAGATACAGGCGTAGAAATAGAAAACCAAATGGAGAAGAATTTAAGGTAAAACATCTAACAAATATGGTCTGCTGTCATCAGGAGATGAAGATGACGATGGTGACGGTAAAGATGAAGGTGATGGTGATGATGGAGATGGTGACTTGCAAGGAGAAGAGGACACCATGGATTTTGTGGATAGTGTGGATAGTGTGGATACAGAAAATGAAAATGGTGTAATAAAGCAAAAAAAACATAAAAACTACTACTAAGATCAATGAAGAACAGACTGATAACACTTAACACGAACGGGTTAAGAAACCCAACAAAAAGAAAGCAATGCTTTGAATTCATAAAAAGACAAAGAGCAGACATCATATTCCTACAGGAAACACACTGTGCATCGCAAATTGAAGCTGATGCATGGACAAAAGAATGGGTTGTGAGGGAATTTGGAACAACTATAAAAGCAATAGCAGAGGAACGGCCACACTCTGGAAGAAAGACTGTGAACTTGACATTAAGGTGATTAAAATGGCTCACGAAGGACGAAGTATTATAACTATGTTAAAATATGACAATATTAATCTTTTACTTTTAAACATCTATGCTCCAAACTCTGTTAAAGAACAAAAAAATCTATTTCAATTTACTCAGTGAGAAAATTGAAAAAGCCTCAAGGGATCATGTATCAGATTCCTTAATATGTGGCGGTGATTTCAACTGCGTTGTAGATATATCTAAAGATAAGATATCCTCAACTAGGTTGTATAATGATAGTAGTGTAATGGAGATTAAAACTACATGATGAATCAGTTCAATCTGACTGATGTTTGGAAAAGACTACACCCACATCTTCTCCAATACACGTGGCACAGACTTTGCAAAGACAAAAAGAGCTATCAGACAAATGTTAGACTGGACAGGTAGCTCTTCACGAGCGACTTGTTTACTGAGGTCAAAAAGTGTGAAATTTTACCTTGTGTTATTTCAGATTATCAACCAGTTGCAGTTGATATGATATCTTTAGAAGGTGTAAAACATGGTAAAGAGACATGGAAATTCAATAACAGTCAACTGTCATGCACTCATTTCAAAAACCAAGTAGAGAACCCCTGGAAATTTTGGCAAAGTCAAAAACCTCTTTTTTATGATATTTCAGTTTGATGGGACAAAGGCAGGGATAAACTTCGAGAATTGGCCATTAAGTATAGTTTACAGAAAAACACACTGCACAAAAACACGATAATACTTACTGTATTAGCATGGATTATTGTCTGTATTTTAGCTGAAGAGTGCATATATACAGATGAATACAGTCAAGAATCCATAGCTTGTATTCAGCAAGCCTGTATTCACGTGGATTCATGTGAAGTCACGTGTATTATTCTATAATACAGGCAACTCATTAATGTGAATTTATCTGTATTATTGCGTTTTCATGCAGTGACAGAAGTAATAAGAAACATCGTAATCTGTTGGGAAAAAGGCTGCACAACATGATGACACGAGATCGTGTCATCGTGTCACGAAGTGATATTGAAGAGGTCAAAAACCTGTTAAAATCATATGAATTAGCTCAAATACAAGGACAACAACCTCGATCAAGGGCCAAATGGGTTGAACAAGGAGAGAAGTCTTCAAAATATTTCCTCAATCTGGAAAAACAGAGAGGTAAAGAAAAACTATTCAAGGAGGTTATAGACAAGAGTGGCAAAAAAGTCAATGATATTAATTCTATATTAGACATACAAGCAGAATTTTATGAAAATCTTTACAAACAAGAAAATGTTGACACCCTACTACAGAGGGAATTAATAGATAAAACCAGCATTGCTTTAAGTAATCAAGATAAACAGAGTTGTGAAAGTCAAATTACCCTGGAAGAAGCTCTCAACGCTTTAAAGTCAATGGCCAACAATAAGTCACCAGGTTGTGATGGCTTTACAGTGGGATTCTATAAAGGCTTCTGACATATTTTAGGGTCTGACCTAATTGGAACATTTAATGCTTGTTTTAATGAAGTGGAATTGACGAACAGCCAGAAACTTGGTTTAGTTTCTTTGCTCTATAAAAAAGGGAGATAAGGCAGAGTTTAACAATAGGAGACAAATAAGTCTCCTTAATGTAGACTATAAGATTCTTG
This sequence comes from Ptychodera flava, assembly GCA_001465055.1. NCBI lineage: Eukaryota > Metazoa > Hemichordata > Enteropneusta > Ptychoderidae > Ptychodera > Ptychodera flava. Next base: position 48,772 of record LD346639.1, read on the forward strand.
CAAAAGAAATTGCTAATAGGGTGCGGAAGGTAATTGGCAAAATATGCAGCCCAGATCAGTGTGGATACATCCCCGGGCGGGAGATAGGTGATAACATTGTCTTTACTAGAGACATTATTGAATGCAAATGTTACTGATAAACCTCTTATTGTCATAAGTCTTGACCAATCAAAAACTGTTGACAGGTTAATCAGAGATTTCCTTTTTCAAGTCCTTGACAAATTCAACTCTGGTACTAACTTCATCAAGTGTATAACAATTCTTTATAATAATACTATATGCAAAATTAAGTGAAATGGCTTCTTTCTCGCAGTATTCAACTTCATAAGGGTGTGAGACAAGGGTGCCCCTTATCACCATTACTGTATATTATGGCAGTAGAAGTACTCGCCGAAAATATCCGTAAAGATGACAGCATATCAGGATTCATACTACCAGATAAACAAGAGTAAAAAATTGAGAGCTTTGCAGATGATACGACTCTATACTTGAGTAATTTGAAAAGCATTACACAGTCGTTGAAAATGTTTAACAAATATGAAAAAGCAACAGGTACAAAGCTTAACAAGAAGCAATCCATAGGTTTATGGAATGGGAGTTTTAAAAACCGCACTGTTTCAGTGGAAGGGATCGATTTTTCAAACAAGGTTTTACAGATCTTGGGAGTTGGGTTTGGAAACAGTAACACATCTACAGAAAACTTGAAAACAGTGAAGGAAAAATTTACGAATTGTCTTAAGATCTGAAATACTAGAAATTTGTCCTTTAAAAGCAGGGCAATAGTAGCTAATATGCTGGCTGCATCAAAATTATGGTACCTGGCATCATTTGATCACGTACCTAAGGAAATTATTAATGAAGCAAATAGTAAACTATGAAATTTTGTTTGGAGAGGCAAACGAGAAGTTATAAAAGGGGCATTTTCATTCAAAGATATGATGACTGTGGCAAAAAAGTTGTCGACATTGAAGAAAAAATTAATGCATTCCAATTAAAGTGGCCTATGAAATTATTTGAGAAAGATCCAGATAAAGGGACCCCTAAATGGGCAAGCTTATCAAAATATTCCATGGCGAATTATGACAATAAACTGAATAGTGATTATCATTACCTCCATCTCACTTTCAAAGTCAACAACAAACGAACCCCGATGGTGTATTGGGATATGTTAAATACCTCGAAGTCACTGAGACTTACAAGAGTGAATTTACCAACATCAAAACGGAATCTTCCTAGTGAAGTTCTGTTTTATAATGACAATATTAAAAATGGAGGAAGTGTGAAAAAGGTCAAAAAATGGAATTTTAAGGCTTAAGGACATCTGGAATGATGACAAATGACTGGCTTCAACAATGGGAAATAATTGCAAAACTTAGAGGAGGTACAAATAGACACGTGCAAGAGGAAATTAAGACAGAGTATGAAATACTCCTCAATGCTATACCAGATTCCTGGAAACAAATCATCACCTCAAACATGCAAAATCAAGAAAACTATGATATTTTAGACTTAGAGAATTTTGGTCTGACAAAAGGTGATGTCAAAGCCAAGTCACTTTATTGGAAATTAGTGGATAATAAATGGCATGTAGTCAAAGGTCAGATTGGTCAAAAATAGGCTGAGAATCTAAGTCTCACTGACAGTTACAGAGCTACTTTATTCAACCGTCTTAATTCAATAGGAATTGTTAGCAATTCAGTAAATGATTTAAATTGGAAGATTTTCCACGGAGGCCTAGTCACAGGAAGCTTGGCCAAAACTTTCAATTTAAGAGATGGGAAATGCCATATTTGTGGCCAAGAAGAAACACTGGAACACATCTTATTTGAGTGTAAATATGTAAAAGAAATCTGGCAGAAATGAATTTCTTTCTTTGTCAGAAACACAACTTTGATAATAATATCAATATCAAAAGATTAGCAATTGCAGGAATCGAAAATGATAATAATGCAACATCTGACATTATTAACTGTATTACTTCCTTTGTAAAATATAGTTTGGAATATTCGAAATTCGGTTACTCTCGACGGGATTAAACTTTCCCTTCAATCCTATGTTATGCAATTAAAATGTTATCGTTCCTCGTGGATGAACACATTAGATTTTACTTATAAGATGATAAACAAAACTGAGGAGTTCATCGCAAAGTTTTCAAGTCTTGTAAGACTTTAAAGAGAAGAATCCATCTTGAATGCATTCATATGATGATCTTTGTAATTACACAGCTAATTATTTTGTGTTTGTTTTTTGTTTCAAACAAGACGCATTGTAATTTTAATGCATTCACAGTTACGTTGATTTGTGTATTTGCGTCCATGTTATAAAAAAATTATCTTTTTCAAAAAAAAGAACAATTAAGAGTTGACCTTATTGAATATTAAATTTGTATAGGTCAGAAGGAATTAAAGCATGTGCCTACTGATATACCGGTAGTTACCCCGATGATAGCCCAGTACAGCTGAAAGATGACACATCATCTGGACGTGATTGGTCACGCTAAAACGACATTTGACTTGTTTGATTTAAAGTCTGGTGCCGTTGTATTAATATATAGATAACAAGAAGGGTGTCTTGCATCTGCCTTCTGTTTTATTAACTGGGAACTTTTGAGGACGGGGCATTGTCACGACTTAGATCATCGAAATTTCAAATCGAAAATGTCAAAACAAGTGTTTTAGAATATGATATATCAAGAATCACGACATCAGAAGAGGTGGACGTAATTTGTCACAGATTGATATTAGTTTTCATGCTTGTTGTTGCCTGTCTTTGTTGAATTGTTGGTCTTAACATATATAATTTGATCGGTGTAACAATTGTCTTAAACGCTGTGTTATATTGACCTTTGTATTCTTAAAAACTCCCTCATCAGTGGATATTGTTGAGATGCCTTTTCTCATTGCATCACGTATGTGTTTAAGCATAGTTGGCGAGTGATTAGACTGCTTGTGGACGTACATTGTACTAATATTCAATTGTACCGTTTTGTTTTTGTTTTTAAAAAGCTGTTATACTTCTGACTGTACTTTGATCACTCTCTGACCGAGGGGCAGAGAACCTGTGTATAAATGCATCTATTTGCGCTCGTGTTTTATGTGTTGGCTATTTAGCAAATTCTTTGACACAATAGAATGAGGAGTCTAAGCACTAGATTGCACAAATGACCCTGGTCATGTAAATGATTGCACAAAGAAAATCTCTTTACGACAGGGTGTTTTACACTACGTATGGGCGACTTGTCCGACCAACCGTAATTTTACTTTAACCGATGAAAGTGTGTGTGCCATTATTCAGATCAACGCTGAACGTCAAATAGGTCGGAAATACGTAATTTGATTTATTTTAAAAGTTAGGGCATTTTGGTAACGGTTATCTTTTAGCGGACCTGAAATTTATCAAGAGCCTACATCCTTTGTTTATTCAGAAATATCACCATTTACTGAATGGAGTGGGGTCAAAAGGGAGTTGTGCACGAAGGCATGCTGTCTGCAGGAAGGCGTTGACATGTCAAATAAGCTGTCCCTTTGCAGGAGGTGCAGGTACGAACATCGGTTTATAATGCTGCTGCAGCAAGAGCAGAAATTTGCAAAGGGAGCGAGGGAAGGTTATAAAAAATGATATTTACTCAGGTGGTAGGTTTGTAATCTCCCCTAAGAGGTTGGTGGTAAAGGGGGGCTAGTTACGAGATGATGCATAGATTTTGCTCAACCAAATGCTTGAGAGTAGGATCTCAACTTCCATCGCACACGTTATGTAATTCGGAACTTCCTATATAGCTGGTGATGGATGTCGCCAAAAGGCATCGTATCGGAGCGCTGCTTCTCAAGCTTTCTTGTGTTGTTTACGACCTCAAATCAGCCAGGGACGCACCTCCGCTGGATGCTATGCTCGGCTCTCTTTCCAACGTAAAAAATCCTTGGTGGACCATGGTGGAGAGGCAGGGCGGCCTGGCCATAAAAGTCCTCGGCTGGAACAAAGGCATCATTGTGCTGTACATCAGCTAGCAGCTCACAGGAATGCCCACGATCAACGTGCTGTTGATCAAGGTAGCTGGGACATTTCACTTAACCTGGCTTAAAGGCCACAACTGGCTGTTGATTGACCAGTCAAAGAACAGGTACCGCGAACACTTCTGAGTACGCTGCCTCTACCATGACGCCAGAGAGGACCCGCTGGAAGCCCATGAGCCTGACTGTGAGGGGATTGGAAAGACGGATGTAAAGCGCTGTATGAGCAATCTCCCACAATGCGCTCCGATTTGTTGTCACCAGGTTGTTGCGTAGGTGACAATAAAATTGACATGAGACAATGACCTGTCGTTCAGAGCTAGACATACCTTTGATTTGACAGGTTTAGGAAATGTACACAATTGAAGATATTGCATATAATGTTTGACTTTTTAGAGATCTACTATATGTTGCGATGGTGAGTATATATATATATATATATATATATATATATATATATATATATATATATATATATATATATATATATATATATATATATATATATATATATATATATATATACACTATATATACTTATACTTACACAAATTAATTCAAGTGCAAAATAATGATATCTGTTACAATAGTTTCATACAGCCTGCAATCTTCAGACAGAAACGACAGGATTCTTAGCTCTACACCCTTATTTATATGATGGCAACATACCTTTCTATTTGAAAGTTAGAGGCGTTAAAATGTGGTAATTTATATTTGTTTTGGGTGTCGTCATTTTAAAAACTTTAGAGCGTTTGTTTAAAAACGTAGATTTGTTAGCATTGATAATGTGTAACTTTTCTGGTACAACTATTTCTTCTTATGTTGGAGTAACTCTGTGCTTTGTTAATAATTTGCCACGAGACGTCAAAGACATTTTCTGTTAGAGACCAAATAAACTTTGACAACTCTGTGCTGTTCCACAGTTTTTGTTACGGAACGATTATACGTGATTAACGAAGTGGGTCATAAAGATATTATAGGTGATCTTATGTACACCTCCAATTTTGAGTCCCATTGATACGTTGGACTTGCATTCGATAATCACAATTCAACGGGTATGTAGACTTGTCCTGGCAATTACAGCTGTCGATCTTTATTCTAGCCTCCGTTGATAACCTCCAATATGCGATTTGATTACACTTGCGATAGTCCTCATACAGCTGCAATTCACATTAATTGTATTGCTATTGAAGATCTTGTGAAGATTGCACGCTTTGGAAAATGTTTATTAACAAATTGAAGAAATTTCTTGTCGATATTAGTTTTCATGTTTTTACAGAAATAGGGTTGAACATGTTTCCTGTTGTTGCCTGTCTTTGTTGAATTGTTGGTCTTAACATGTATAATTTGATCGGTGTAACACTTGTATTCAACGCTCTGTTAAAGTGATCTTCGTATTCATAAAAATGCCCTCGTCAGTGGATATTGTTGAGATGCCTTTCCTCTTTGCATCATGTATGTGTTTAATAATAGTTGGCCGGTGATTGGACTGCGTATGGACGTACATTGTCCTAACACTCAATTGTAAGGGTTTTTTAAGGATGATAATTACCAAATCGTTCATTTTTCTGTCAAATTTTCAAAATTCACTGAGAATACGCCTTGAAGTAAGACCCAGAATTGAGATGTGTCGCCAGTTCAAGATAAGGAATGGTTTCCGTGTAATTCACGATTTTTAAAAATCAAAACAAATGCACGTGGCTATCCCGGTTAAATCGGGGAGCTTTTGTAAACATTGTGGACACATTTGCATTGCTATTTCCATAATCCATCTTGAGTGACACAATGTTGCGTTGCACAGGCTAATTTACATAATGACGTGCTATGACTTCTCCAAACACCAGGATTACTTCCGTCTGTAAACAATAAACCGTAATTAAATGTTTGTCGAAGCCTAGTCCAATAAACAAGTATTCGTACAGTTCCAGACATAGTCTACACCAGAGAGCAAGTCATTTTTGTTAGTGTGGTCAAGACATCGTGTCAACGACGATTTCTTAGCAGTGCGACGTTTTATCACTCTTTGCTTACACTGCAAATTCTTCTGGCTTGAAATATAACCACTTGGTTTGTATGTGGCTTGCGGGTGAACCAGTTTCAAATATTTCGGTTTGCCCGCAATCCACTAAGATT
>LD346639.1:81156-115569 GCA_001465055.1 Ptychodera flava
TATCATACATCGCACATACACACTACATCGAAGCGAAGAAACGAATTTCATCGCTTTAACTGGGCGAACGATAACCTCGGGGACAATTCTGTCCACCAGCAGTGTTGATAGAAAATACGGATAGTTTTTCAATCGGATTCGAACCCACAACATACGGCATCAGTCGCCTAGCTGATGTAAAAGTAAAGTGTCAACCATTTGAAAGCCTAAAAGAAGATATTTCATACGTTTTTGTTAGTTGATCTGATCATTTTTCGCGAATGACTCATTTGGGTTCATAGGTCACTCGGAAAATAGAATCATTTGAGGTTAGAGGTCATCCCTCCTTGAAAAAAGATACTTCAACGGAATGTTAAAAATACCAACCATGATGTCATACTTGTATGCAAAGCTATTGCCAAGGCCTGTATTGCTAATGCCTAAGATAAATGGCGAAGTGTCTATAGTAACTTTTACATTATTACAAATTCCTGTCATAAGAGATGAAACGCCTTAAAAATCTCGCTGATTCTTAAAATCATTACTTACATGACCCCAACGTTTGTAAAGTGGTAAAATAATTAATTAAAAGCCTATTAAATTGTTAAATGTTCGTAAAATGACCAAATAAATGCCTCAAAAATCAGTCACAAGGATATAACAGCAATAAAAATGCTTACAATCTTTAAAAAATGGTGATATCAGTGTTTGAAATACCTAAAATAACAAACTGAATGCATTTAACAGTCAACTAAATTTTCTGTAACATTTATGAAAATGCCAATATAAATAACTGAATGCCTACAAAGCTATTGTGAATGCCTATCATGATTAACTAAATGCAAATGATGTTGCTTAAAATGCAAAAAAAAAATCAACTAAATGCGAATGTTTTTGCAAATGCTTAACATGATTAACTGAATGCGAATAATGTCATTGCAAATGCCTTACATGACCATCTCAATGCTTAATGCCGTAAGAGTAATGCCTAGCATGATTAACTGGATGCGTACAAACGTATTGCAAATGCCTAACATGATTTATTGAATGCCAATAACGTTATTGTGAATGTCAAAATGTTCATCTCAATGCATAGTGACGTGGGAGTAATGCCTAGTATATTTTGAAAATGCGAATCATGTTCTGAAATTGGAAAAGATAATATGCTTAAAATGCATTTATGACAGCTACTGCGTTCCATAGTATGATGTGGCCGTATGATGTAGCTGTATGTGTTTAAGTTTTTAAAATATTGCGATTCGAAAGGGAAAATATTTTTCAATATAAATATGAATATATTTCTGTGAAGTCAATTTAAATATCTCTTTAGCTGTCCATGTTGTAAATAACATGCAAGTACCTTTCATTTGATATATTACTCGATAGTTTTAAAGTATTTGTAGAGTAGGGGGCCCTACTTAACAATAAATATTTGATTTTATATCGGATTTATGCAAATTTGGTACCCTTGTGAATTATGAAAATTACGGGCTATTGTCGTACTTGACAGCTCGAAATTGTCCATTTTTTTGAAGTAGAGATTATAAGCTTTCACATGACGTATGATGTGGCTGTATGGTGTGGCTGCATGTGTTGATTTTTTTTAAATACTTAAAATATTGTTATTCAAAAGGGAAATTTTTTTTTTAAATATACATATGAAAATATTTCAATGAAATCAATTAAAATATCTCTTTCGATATCCACTTAACAAAATGCTTGATATACATTTAGTATATTTAAGTATATTGACGTATGTGGAACACAATATTTATTATATACATAAAACATATCTTTGTATATGGAAAATTTCAATACGTTGACATGCGTAGTGTATGTCTATGCAAATCAAGAGTATGTGTAATGCAGATCCATGCACACAAGTGTACACTGTACTTATGTATTTTATTAGTATGCGTACATGTATTCTTAACGTATTTGACACATGTACACAATCAGTATATGTTTATATATTGTTGTATATCAAGCATTTTGCCTAGTGATTTATTGTTTTATTCTACTTGCAAATACCTTTCATTTGATATATCACTCGATACTTTAAAAGACATGTTTTGAGTAGTTTACAATGAAATTTCTTATTTTATATGGCATTTATGTATATTCGGTACCCATGTGAATTATGAAAATCAGGGCGGGGGATATGGCCCTACTTTGCAGCTCCACATCGTCAATTTCCGTGAAGAAGAGATGATAAGCTTTTAAATGACCTATGATGTGGCCGGATGTAAGGCTGGTACATTAAGTGTGAAAACAGGTGAGTCTGCCGCTCGCCTATTGTCAAGAGCGTCTACTTTACAACCAACCACGAAACCTTCCCTAACATCTCAAACGATGCTATGCAGTTGTAATGTTTGTCAGTTTGTGTAGCTGACACTTTATTACTGGCAACAGGAAGTTATAACACCTCACCAGCACAAGAGGCCATACAAAATTATCAGAAGAGCCCTTTAGACCAAACAGGTACAAGTTGCCGAAAGGTGTCAAGTACATCGGGCTAACCCAACATTTGAGGAAAATAGAATTGAGGAACAATAGAATTAGTTGACGGGCCATAATCCCAAACTTATCAATTTATGTTTGGCGCGGGGCTGGAATATTGCCCATTAGATATCCTAGCGAAAACCCTGTCATGATACCCATCCAAGTTAAATAATATTATTTGGATACTGTTGTTATGTAGGTCATTTCCCCCCACACTCATCATGACCTGAGTTCAATTAGTCTAGAACATTCTCAAGGTCACTGCCCTTAATGACCTCACAACCTTGAATTCAATTAGTCATGTTTGGAATGTTCTGGAAAGTTGATTAGTTGTGTAAGAGAGATAATTTTAGAACAGTAATTAGCATGTCAATAAAAGTTCTAGACTGTTCTTATATGCTTATGTAAGCACACAAGTATAAATACTGGGACAGCAGGCTCGCAGTCAGACTTTTGGGATCGTGTCTCTTGTGTGTTACTAAACTCCAGCAGTAGTCATTCTCAAGACTTTTCAAGACCTTCACTGCCAATGCTGGTTTTATACTGTGGACTTTGTGCAACTTTAAGCCTGCAAGCCAAAGGACTGTTCATTATTCCGACTGACTGTTACAACTCTGAGACTGGAGCTTTGCCGTCCCAGCTGAGATAAGTAGTCTGTACACTTTTAAAGCTTGTATTTTATCCCTGACTTAGCAATTAGTTTTATTTTTGTAATAAATTTTGTTTAAACGGAAACTGCTGAGTTCACCCTTTTGTTCGTTTTCTCTGCACGTAACACTGTTCATAGCGTGGGCTTTTATAACATTCTGTATTTTTTGTTGTCGCTTTGAATTTCATTTTGTTGGGTTCACCTTTTTCAACCGTTATGACATAACTAATGATAATCTAGCAGGGTTCAGTAGAATTTGAAAGGTCTTTATTATTGCTGTATTTATGTAAGTTTACGAATAAATGTTTAGGTATTTTCAAGGGGGTTTAGTCAAAAGTTCTTAGTTAGAAAGGGGGTTACCAAAATTCATCATTGTTTNNNNGGTGTTCTGGAAATTTCTGAGTTTCTGATGAAATTCCTCAGACCCCCCAAGGCCGTAAATAATGACGACTCCCAAAGATAAACTTTTATTATCCAAATCTACATTTTGCAAAAAGGAATCTGATGGAAATCGGAACTGAAATTGTGAACTACGCTAGGCATGGACTTGATTTGAATACAGGTGCAACAACATTATTCTTCTTTAATATAAAGTCAGCAGGGGGCGCTTTAAACCAGGTATAATGTGATAAGTCGAACGTCTGTCGTTTTTAGGTATTGAACATGGATGACCCTAATGTACGCTAGGCAGCAAGGCAGTCAATAAGGTTGCATATGGATAAGAAGAAGGTTTGGACAACCAATGATTCTCCAAATATTGCACGATGTGTCATCGACTATCCTGGCTGCATTGGCAAGCAGCTAAAAGTTATTTGGCAAAAATTAGAGTGGATCATGCTATATGAAATGTATAAAAGCGAGTGCATTTCCGTTTCTATATTTTATGATAAATTCATTTTCGAGATGGAAGTCTATCAAGATATATCAGTGACCTTTTGACTCTGCAGAGGTTTCCCACAGTTTACAAACAACATAAATTGAAACAGTACACACGAAGCTGAATTCAGGGCAAAATCGTCCCAGGGAAAGAGGTCAGAGAAGCTGACAGTGTCCTTATTCAATTTCAGCTGCATATCTCAATAACTACAACATTCATGACAAACTCAGATCACTCGTAGCGAGAGATCGATTGCAACTTCTACAATGTATAAGCTGTTATTAATTTACTATCGAGCTAGTTACACCTAATTATGTAAAATTTGAAAGGACCCCTCTGAAACTGTTTCGCAAGTTTTAAACGAGTGCACTAATTCCAGAAATTGTAAAAGTTTAGACATGACAGAGTAGCTAATTTACTTTCTCAGAAGATGTTAGGATGCAATGAAAACAATGAATTATGTTTAGACACAGTACTTACTCATAAACTATTCAAAGCCAATGGTGAACAAACAGCACGATTGGAACTAATTTGGGATAATCAGATGATGAAGTAATGTCTGTTTCATCTGCAAATAAATGCTCATCTGCTTTTCTTCTTCTTTTTAAGTTAAACACATTTGTTTTTATGAATAATTTGTAATATTGCAACAGCCAGTTAGAGGACACCTAACATTTTTGAGAAATTTGAAAAATATGAAGATCCAATTATCCCAAATTAGTTCCGATCGTGTTGTTAACATATCAACTTTCCGGCACAAGACAAGCAGCGCTTGTAGAAATAATTGTCCCTTTTGATGCAAATATCCAAAGATGTTGAGTCAAAGTTTGATAAGTATTATAAGACTTACAATCAATAGCTTGGGATTCGTTCTTACAGGTCTTTCAGGTTGACTCGACACACTTTGCCTGTTCATTACACACGTTTCCTTCTAAAGTACGCTCAGAATGTGTCGATAAGGCAGACGTTAAATTGCTCATTCAATCACTCATTAGATCACTGTTAGAAAAACAAAAAAGTCCCTCGGATCTCACAAAAGACATCTTTAATTTGTATGAAATACATGCCACGGGTTTATTGTATTGGGAGAAAGGGATCACTGATTGCTAGAACACAGGAAGCCAGTTCACTACCTCTTTCAAGTAAACAGATTGGCAATTGACAACTGACACAAATAACGTTGAGCACTCACACACAAAAATAGAACAAGTCACCGCAACAAATAATGGTAACATGACATTTTACTCGTAAAAAATGTTCTTTCATTTGGCCTACAGATATAGATCAATAGACCAACACGAGCATTTTCTATACACTTTTAAAATGACAACTGTGTAACTGAACAATCGAAATTTTTTCATCTCAAAATCTTGAAAAAACTTTGGATATGCTATTCTGACATTTTTGCCGAATTTTTCGTAAGAAAGAGTATTGCTTACAAAGGGTTCACTGGTTCTTACTCAATATTGTGCAAACATATCAGCTGTAAAATTGAAAAGTGTTTGAGATGAAAATTATTAAACTGCTAAAATTATTTTAAACAGCTGTAGAAAGTGCACAGTGGAACTTATAAAACTTTTATTTACACGTTTTTGAGAAATATGTGTTGCTTTCTTGATTTGTACCTGTGACATAGTGTCATGTCATTATTATTCATGAGCTGTCATTACTCTTCATGAGGGCTTGTATATCTGTCTTGGCCCGCATGTACTCAAGTAAGTCTCCAGCTTAGTATCACTCTATGTATGTAGCCTTGTGTATAGTGAAATAAAGTAGCATATTAGATTATAGTACTTGCTGCCTCAAGTCGTCTTTACATACCTTCAACATTGGAATACCAGCCTTGTCGGCCCCGACACGCCACCACGTAACCGACAATACCATCATAACTTCGATTATACAACATTGGTGCAAGCTTGTGGGATTCTAACTCACGTTCTCAAGACGGACGTTTAGGAAACCTGGTTTAACAAAGCTTAACCGTGAGTACTTTAAGATACTTTCAACCCGTCTATGACACACGCTCGGAACTTTAACCAATAACTGTGTGCTACTAAAATCTGAGAGACTCTGAACGAACACTTCCGGTGGCTGTTGTAACCTGACATTGCGACAAGCAGCAAGTAAAATATCTGCTGAAAGAAAACTGGAAAACTTTTGGAAGTTTTATCTGCAGTGGAGGAGATTGTCGTCCCGTGTATGTATTGGTGTGTGCTGGCATAGCAGAGTCCCTGGTCCACTGAGATAGTTTAGCAGAACTGATCACTGGACAAAATGCTTGATATACGTTCAGTATATTTACATATATTTACGCATATGGAACACAATACTAATTTCATACATAGCATATATCTTTGTATATGGAAGCATTTCAATACGTTGATATGCGTAGCGTATATCTATGCAGATCAAGAGTACACGTTATGCAGATCTTTAGACTCCAAGTGTACACTGTACCTATGCATTTTATTAGCATACGTACATGTATACATAACGTTTTTGACACATGTACAGAATCAGTATATGTGTGTCTATTGTTGAATATCAATCATTTTGCCCAATGGAATTTGCCGATCAACTTAAAACTGGTTCAGAAGGTTGCCGTGTATACGGAGCTAATAAACCAAAGACAGAAAGTTTGACTGAGAGCACTGTGAGGGAGAATACTTTTAGTGGGAAAGTCAACCACCGCCAGTGAAAGACCAGTTCACAGTCAATGGTTAACAATGAAGATGACAAAATAACTTTTGTGTGAAGTGAACTTAACTGAACTTTCCCGTGGAGACTGTCATTAAAGCAACCAGACTTGCTTTTTCATGACTTTTGAATTTCTGGAAAATTTCTTTGGGGAGAAAATGTTCACAATCGTTTTGTTTTCAGTGTTTAATTAATCTTTTAGTGTACACGGGAAGGCTGTAAGTACTAATATAATCACCTATTGAAACAAAATCTTAAAGATTTAAAGATAGCTTGTTTTTCTGTGGTGAACGCTCCTTAACTAATTACCTCAGTAAATCGTACGACAGGAAATCTGCATTTCTGTGATTGTATAATAGTGTACCTTTTTATTAGCGACGAAAAGCAAAGATAAGATGCCGTGGAAAAAACTAGCATGAAATTAAGAAATTTTTACTAGTTGGGCGGGGTAAACACAACAGGTGGGTGATACCATTGTATTCTAGGGGTGGACAGGTAAGTGTATATCATGCGCTTCAGCTGTGTGCGAGGGGTGCTAGCGAGTGAGTGATCTTATGTCAGATAATGAGACTGAAATAAGTTTTCCCAGTATGACATAAAGCCAAGTTCTGACAATTTAGACATAGACTGATGATGAGTATGGCGCAACAAGTGGTTTAAGTGGAAAAAAATTAATTGAAAACCCCTTGCATAAAAAAAAATTCTTAAGCTCAAATTGGATTTGTTTAGACAAGAGAAGGCAAATCACACAGAGCGTTTAGAATTGGAACGGATGCGTATAAATGAAGTCAAAGAAAAGCACGAACGAGAACTGCAGGCTGAAAGAGAAAAAACGCTAGCGGGAATTGCAGGCACACAGGCAACAGTGTGCACACAATTTGAAAATGAAAGAATGAGGTTAAAAGCAAAGGAAAATTCGAATGACACGGATCGTAAGTTCAATAATTGGACTACTGAACTCACTCAGTTCAAAGAAGATGACAATTGTAACACACATTTGCGTACATTCGAGAGGCTAGCTCGAACGTAAAGTTGGCCTTAGAGGATAAGGCCAAAGACATTAGCTCTGACTCTCGTTGGTAAGGCCCAGGAGACATATTCTAGGTTGAAAGAGGTCGACGCCCTCCATTATTATAAGGTCATACTTAGGAAATATGAGCTCACCAGAGAGTCATACAGAGTTAAATTTAGAGCTTGCAAATGTACAGATGAAGAGACGTTCTGTATGTGGGATAACATTGTTGCAGATACGTTAGACAGCTGGATGGAAACAAATGGGATTGCGTCTTTAAGTGGTAATAACAAAATATAAACGGGTATGTAAACTATTTATAATGGAGCAATTAGTTGAGGGCGTGCCAAAAACAAATGCAAACATGGTTGAAGGAAAGGGATCCTGAAAACTATAAAGAATTGATAAAACTTGGTGAGACATTTGAATCTGCTCATTCTGGCACTTCTAGCGATCAAACTGGGTAGAAGCGGGGTTTCAAAAGCTGTAAAAATAAAAATAAGCAGCCTAAGGGTGAGGGAAAGAAGTCTGATAACAAATTCCAGAGCGGTGAGAAGTCAAAGCCCTCAGCTGCATGTTACACTTGTGGGAAAACAGGTCATCAATAGGCAAACCATAGGCATTGCCATGGGCACAAACTGCGCCCCACTTCTTGCAGACTTATTTTTGTATTCGTATGAAGCAGAGTTCATGCAATTCCTTCAGAAATCTGGGTGTAAAAGGATTGCCAAGCGATTTAACTACACCCACAGATATATTGATGATCTCATCAGTTAAAACAATCCTGGTATATCCAATTATCTACACCACATCGACCCAGATGATTTAGAAATAAAAGAAACTACTGAAAGTGTGGACTCGGCATCATACCTAGGCGTATTTTTTGAAATTAGACAAATACACTATATACTAAGCTGTATGACAAAAGAGACGATTTCAATTTCGAAATCATAAACTTTCCCTTTTTGTCAAGCAATATACCATCATCTCCAGCTTATGGTGTGTGTATTTCACAACTCCTTAGATACAGTAGAGATGCATTTCACATGAAGACTTTGGAGTTAGACACAGCCTATTTGCTCAAAAGTTAGTGAGGCAAGGATTCTCAGAAAGTAGGTAAGTGAAATCATTTAAGAAGTTCTATGGTAGATACGGAGATGTTGTATCAAAATATGACCTGTCTGTTTCTCGAATGATGAGTGACAGCATACCAAATTTTGACTCACAAAAGTAATTTGGTAAATTCACTAAATAACAATGGATTTGTCGCTTTGGGTCAATCTTGACTGGTGCAGCTAGCTGGCAGGGTACGCTTACCTATTCCGGACACCTGGCACCACCACTATTTTATGGTTCAAGATGACCCCATTGCCTTTGTCATTTTCGATATATTCCTTGGAACTGGTAAATTTCATATTTACCTTGAATGATAATGATTATTTGACCTGATTTTATGTCTATTGGCAAGAAATTGTCCCGAACAAAAGTCGGTTAAAAATGCAGGTTCAGCAAAGACAAAGGTCATTGGCCATCCAGAAGTCAGGATGACAAAGGCTATGATATTTTGGCTGAATGTGGTAATGAGTATCTACATGGGAGAAATATTTAGACGATAAACCAGTGAGTATTCAGAGGGACACAGGTTGTCGTCAAACCTTGGTAAAGCAAGAGGCCATACAACAATCTAACTATTTGCCTTGAGAGACTTGCAATATTAGTTTGCAGACAAAACTGTGCACAAGGCGCCTGTTGTCAAAGCCCACATCAAAAGTGAAATTTTCACTGGACCTTTACGTATGAGGGTATGGAAAGGTATACCCAAGGGCGTTCTGCTAGGTAAGGACGTGCTTGCCTTGCAGGACTGTTAGTGGCTACAAGACGTCAAAAGAAAGTGCAGGACGAGCGCGAGGCTATAGTTAAGCGAAATGAAATGGCATATGGCTTGAAACCAATACCTGTTGAGAAATTGCAGACTCTCAGTGAAGCAGAACAAAGTGATGATGACTTCGATGGGGAAGTAGAATCATCTAATGAAAGTAACAGTGCTTCAGAACACATTGACAAGGTCAATGAAATCCAAGAGGTATAAGGGTCACGTGACGATCCACTGGGTATCTCAAGATTGTTCGATGAGGACAATTCAAACAATTGTGAAGGGAATGATGTAAACAGTGGGAGTGAGTGCAATGATAGCTCCCCTGATGCATCAGCCCTTGACGAACTGTTTGATGAGGATTCATCAGATCTGAGCAACATCAATGATGACGAGAAAAGTGATGACGTCACTTCTAAAGTGTCTAAGAACATTTCTACTGGATTCTAATGTCAGCAGGAATATGCTGAAATATTAAGGTATGATCGGGATAAATTAAGAGAACTTCAATCGGCCGATCCTACTCTTGCAACAGTGCGAGAGCATGCAGATGCAAATCAATCATTGGAAAATCTGACTAGATGTTTGTGGCATGAGAAATTATTGTATCACAAGTGGATTTCTTGTTATAAGGTGCTAGAGATAGACAAATTGTAGTACTGGCAGAATGTTGCAATGCATTGTTAAGAGTGTTACATGACATACCTCTGTCAGGATACCTTGGCACTGAAAAGACTAAACAAAGGTTGCTACAATACTATTACTGGCCTGGTATTTTCAAGGATATTGCAGAATACTGCACGACTTGTGCGGTCAATGTCAATAATCTGCAAGACAGAGAGCATCTGAGAAAGCTCCTCTTGTTTCGATGACTATTATAAATATACAGTTCGAGTTAATCGCAATGGATATTGTAGGTCCCTTGAAAAGAACTCGACACGGAAATAAGTTTATTTTAGTCATTGTGGATTATGCAACTCAGTATCCCGAGGCCTTGGCTATCCTAGACCAGGAATAAGAAACTGTTGCGACGGCATTGATCGAAGCTTTTAGTCGCATGGGACTACCTGGTGAGATTTGACAGACCAGGGTGTAAACTTCATGTCGCGTCTTACGACTGAAATGTGTGCTACGTTGAATATCTCAAAGACTAAAACTAGCCCGTATCACGCGTAAGGAAATTGCTTAACTGAGATGTTTAACGGTACTCTCAAGGCTATATTACAACGTTGTGTAATAAAAGATCAAAAAGGGGGACCAATATTTGCCGTACCTTCTTTTTTCATACAGAGAAGTAATGCAAGCGAGTACTGGTTTCTCACCTTTCGGGCTAATGTATGGTCGAAGTATAAGGGGACCACTCACTGTGATCAAGGATTAGTGGACTGAGAAAAGTTCACTGGAGGAAAATTTGACGCAATACATAATAACGATACGAGAAAGGCTTGCCGACATGAGAAAATTTGTCAAGAAGAACATGGAAAAAGCCCAGGCATGACAAAAAGGTGGTATAATAGGGGAGAAAGTTCTTTTAGTAACGGTGATAAAGAACTTTTACTCTTACCTTCGTCCACGCATAAATTGAGTGCTCAGTGGCAAGGACCTTTCCTTGTGGTAAGGAAACCCGTAGCAAATGTGTAGATCGTCATTTTGCTGTCACAGATTGGTTTCAGAGCTGTGACAGCTCAAACCAGCTTTAATGCCGATCTGCAGAGAGTTTGGAGCTGTCATTTGTCTGCTGCAGATTTGAGTGTCTCTGGAAGACGAAATGCAGACTTGTGCAGCTCTTGTTAACAACCCTTATTCAACTCAAAATCATTCGAGGTAAAACTTTGTTGACACTACGCTTGTCACAGCTCGATGGCAGCTTAAAACAGCTCTTCACAGCTCACTAGCAGCAAAACATGAGCAGAGGTAGCTACATATTGCTCATAAATTGAGTTTTTGTTTTCACAGAGTCTAAAAGTGAAGTACTGTCAGGTATTTAATGAGTTAAGTCCATTTTTAAATTAAATTTGCATGCATCAGTTTTGCGATCTCGGCTCAGAAAATTGATCGAGTACATGTATATGGTGTAACAGCATATCATTTTAGCATATACGCACACATATTAAAACGCCGGGAAAGCCCTGTGCATAAATGAGAAGTTTGTATTACAGCTGTCATATTAGTATATCAATGTGTCTTCCTCAGAATCATTATTCATTCGATGTTAATATTTCAAAAGCTGTGCTGTGATTTACCTTTGTTATTTGTTGGTCCGAGCACCGCTACTTTTGCTACTCCTCACAGGTTTGAACATCAAATTATAGACCCAAGAGAAAAACGCACGTCACGCGCCGCGTAGTTGGTTAGACTGCATCATGCACGATGACGTCATTTATTATAGGATTGTCTGTGATTGATCAGATTAGCTAAATGAGCCAGGTCACGCAGGTCAAAGTGTTAGCGGCAAGACACCATCTACAGTTCCTCTACACATATCGAACTAGCTTCGAGGTTACTCTGTCATGTTTCTTTGCTAAAATTTGGATGAAATTTCGCCGAAAACAGTTTCCAGATTTTGATAAAATGGTAGCAAATTGAACAAGTATACTTGACGACATGCTTTCAACTTGGCCTTGGCCTTAATCCTATCTGTTGCGGGTCTACCTGCTTGACAAGTACGGATGTCATCGCATGCGTTATCGTCGATTTACATAGTGCCATCGATTTTGAGTTTGTCGTACGATAGGAATGTCCTCTTTCCCTCTGCTCTCTCTGCTGCCAGATGGTGTCAGAGTTTTCGTCGTATGTCTCTCACTCTTTTAGTAAAAAACACAATTGGAACTATTTTGTGATTATAAGATCTTAAGCATTTTGTTGTAATGAATTTAAAAATCATCAATCTAACAGTGTTTTTGTGTAAAGACGAGGGCAAATTTTATAAATTATTGATAATTGCACAATCATCATATACATCTCTAACAAATTTTACATTTTTGTCTAGCTTTTCGCACTCTCAGGAAAGGAGAACCCATTAATTGTAACTGATTTGTCAATTTTGTTTAGGTTTAATTCTTAATACAAATTCCCTTATCAAGGTTGATGTGTAAGCATTTGCTTTTCTCACCGAACGATGCATGATAAAATTTTAAATTTTCGATGGTAAAATGGCCTTCTACCTCTACCCAAATCAGTTCTGCTGTAGTGTATGCTTTTTTGGTGATCTCTCTTTCAAATGATTTGTTAGATGTTAAGAAAATGACTTGTACATTTATTTATTTCATATACAAGGAAATGAGACTTGGTAAATTTGATAAAACCACCCTTTTCTTGTGCGTGTGCTAATTAATGCTGGAAAATTTTAAAAAACCACTGAACTATTTCAGCATTTCCATTAAAAATGAACTCTTTTTGGTAGATGCAAAGAAATGTAATCAATATCATCTGTCTGTTGAAACCTTAAAATATTAACGGCAAAAACCAAGTTTTTGTCTGGAATTTTTAGGGACTGTGCAGAGATGTCTTTGCAGCTTTCAGGGACCACTCCGAGGAGACCCTAAATCTTTTAGAGACCACACTGACATGACCTTGAAAATTTCAGGGACCACCCAGATGAGTCCTTGAAACTTTTAGGGACCACCCAGATGTGACCTTGAATCTTTCAAGGACTATGCTGATGTGACATTGAATCTTTCAGGGACCACCCAGATGAGTCCTTAAAACTTTCAGGGACCACCCAGATGAGTCCTTGAAACTTTCAGGGACCACCCAGATGTGACCCTGAATCGTTCAAAGACTATCCTGATGTGACCTTCGCTCGTCAGCTTGTGCATTCACAAGCATTACTTGGTAAAGCTGACAGGCAGACGAATCACTGAAAAGATTTGGTCCAACTTCCTGCAAATACAGCGTCAATATTCATGACGGTCGAAGTTAAGATTATGTAATGGCTTAACACAGCGTCCTCATCGCTCCTATGTGTGACTGGTCGGCCGGCTCCAAAACACGTCTTTGCATATTTATCACGCGACGAGATCTACAAGGCATGTTCTTCCCAGCATAAATGTGATAAACTGGGCAGTGGCTGAACCTTCAGTCGATTTAGACGAGCAGTCCTTGACGATTTATGGTAATTTACTTGCCGGTTGAAGTATGCTGTTGCTAGCCGAAGCGGGGCTGGTCTGAACAGTAAACAATTAATTATTCGCAAACAATCAGTTAATAATGGAACATTCCATTTTAACCTACAGGGGCATCTAGGATTGTGCGATTGTGTAAGGTCCCGGGTAAGGTACATGTTGCTCTTTTATGCTGTAAAGTTTTCCCACCATTTAAAATACTGTGGTTGTATGTTACAGTCTTCATGATTAATTTGGAGATGTAGTCAATGATACTTTTCTCATTAAGCGAGACAGTGAATCGTACACCAACTAATATTGTCCTTGCAAATTAACATAGTAAAGGTCACGGGTCACATTGTTGTGAGGCTCTGCATTGTTTCAAGTCGAGTGTGTAAACAGCGTGATGTTCGAATGAATTTTGACTACTGCACTAATTCCTTCATCGGGAAAGGTTGCCGATTCTGAATGTAGGACGTCCATTACCCCAATTATTTAATAACAGGACTACATGGAAAGCAACGGAATACTGGATATCTCAGACGAATTTGATGTCTGTTACCACGGTCCTTTGCGGAGTGACACTGACAGTGCTGTTCCCGATCTCGACAATGATGTCAGCAACTGTGCATAAAGGTGCGGGATTGCTGGATTGCCAAAATAGCTTAATATGAGCTATTTAGCAGCTAATGAGCTAAGATTATTTATAGCTGTAGCACGCGATATTTAGAAGCTATTCAGTGATAATACTTTTTAGCCACTGGCCGAGATATTTAGCAGCTACTTGGCTATAATAAATAGTTAATGGAAAAAATCGAGATATTTAGAAGCTACTGAGCTATAATATTTAATAGCCATTAGTTGGGATATTTAGCATCTATTCATCTAGAACAGTTAATAGCCATTAGCTTTGATATTTAGCGGATATTTAGCTATAAGCAATGGAGCGGGATATTTAGCAGATGTCCAGCTATTCAGCTATTCAATTTCCCCTAAACCCTAGCTATTCAGCTATTCAAGCTAATAGCCGTTTTTAGCCGCTTTTAGCTGTTTGTAGCAAGCTATTAGCTTGCTAACAGCTATTCAGATCATTTGGCACTGTGGGCGCCTCTACTCACTCTTATATGGCTTTCATCGTTTTGATCATCATACTGTGGAATACTTTATTTTCATCGGAATTTATTTTTAATGAAAATTTTCTGGACATCACTTTGATATCATTTTCACTCTTTCTTATCAATGCAAGTTTAAAGAATGGGAAATAAGATTTTTCACGGGAATTTTATTTTAGCGGAAAGATGAGTCCAGCGAAAATGGTTAAAATAAGTTTCAAGTGAAAATAAAGTATTTCACAGTACTGGACTCAGCAACCCCACATCGCACTCATTTAAATTAATCATTTGGCATTCATCGTGTCGCAGTCGGTTTCGACCCGCTATACTTTGTATTACATGTCCTTTCAATCGTTTCGTTGTCCGCTTCAGAGATGTCTTGTATGATTGTCATAAAAATTTAGTCCTATATGATGTGTACAAATTCTTTTGGATGTTAGACTTGCAGTTTTATGAAGAACAGTAACAGCTGTTGTATTGCTTTCAATATCTTTTCATCGGAAGTTCAACTCTAGTGTTTACCGTTTAGAGCCAATTTCTTGCGAGAAAAAAATTCTCCAAATGACTATTGCTATTTCAGTTTTCAAGCTCCACAGATTGATATTATATTCCAGGATTTACCAAATTTCGAATACATTAATTACATTCAAAACTACCATTTATTAACTTTCATGATTTCAACATCACATTATTAAATACACAAAAAGGTTGAAAATAATTACTTGCGCTCAGGTCAGTTACTCATTTTAGTTTCATTCCACCAAGAAACCCGACAGTAATTTCTAGGTTCTACAAAGATCATCCACTGGTTAGCTGAGGAGCGAGTCTCGAATGAACCGGGCCGTGGGAAATGTCGTCACACCTTCGAAATATAAACTATGTTATCGTCTGTTGACAAATAAACGACACACATCATGACAATTTTCAATTTGTTGTTCTCACACAGTTAATCGTTTCGTTGTACGCTTCAGAGATCTATATGTCTTGTATGATTGTCATAAAAATTCAATTCTATATGATGTGTACAAAATCTTTTGGACGCTAGACTTGCACTTTTATGAAGAACAGTGACAGCTGTTGTATTTCTTACAATATCTTCCATTGGAAGTTCAACTCGCATTTTTTACCAGTCCTGTTACAGCCAATTTCTATGTATTACAAAAAATTATCCAAATGACTATTGCTATTTCACATTTTTCGAGGTTACATATTATTTTCTAGGTAGAAAGAGACCTCCATGGTTCTACAAAGTTTCGGATACATTCATTACATTTAAAAGTACCATGAACGATTGAAATAAAACATGACTACATACAAAAATAGTTGAAAATAATTATTTGCGCTCGGATAGGTTACTCATTTTACTTTTATTACAACCACAAAACTTTATAGTACTTTCTGGGTTCTACATAAGTCATCCATTGGTTAGATGGTAGCCAGCTACTAGCTAGCTAAGAACGGTTATTAGAGGCTAAAAATGGATAATAGCTTGAATAGCTGAATAGCTGGGCCTTCTAGGGACTGCTCCCTGGTTAGCTGGTAGCTAGCTAGCTAAGAACGGTTATTAGCGGCTAAAAACGGATAATAGCTTGAATAGCTGAATAAATGGGCCTTCTAGGGACTGCTCCCTTGGTTAGCTGGTAGCTAGCTAATAGCTAGCTAAGAACGGCTATTAGCTGCTAAAAACGGATAATAGATTGAATAGCTGGGCCTTCTAGGGACTCCTCACTGGTTAGCTGGTAGCTAGCTAATAGCTAGCTAAGAACGGCTTTTAGCGGCTAAAACGGATAATAGCTTGAATAGTTGAATAAATGGGCCTTCTAGGGACTGCTCCCTTGGTTAGCTGGTAGCTAGCTAATAGCTAGCTAAAAACGGCTATTAGCTGCTAAAAACGGATAATAGCTTGAATAGCTGGGCCTTCTAGGGACTCCTCACTGGTTAGCTGGTAGCTAGCTAATAGCTAGCTAAGAACGGCTATTAGCGGCTAAAAACGGATAATATCTTGAATAGCTGAATAGCTGGGCCTTCTTGGGACTGCTCACTGGTTAGCTGGTAGCTAGCTAATAGCTAGCTAAGAACGGCTATTAGCGGCTAAAAACGGATAATAGCTTGAATAGCTGAATAGCTGGGCCTTCTAGGGACTCCTCACTGGTTAGCTGGTAGCTAGCTATGAGGGGTTATTAGCGGCTAAAAACACTGCGTGGAAATTCTGAATAGCCTTAATAGCCAAATACAGCTACTGACAAGCTATTCATATGACTAATGTGGCTAATAGCCATCTAGCTATTTAGGGGGATATTCAGCAATCCAGCAATCCCGCACCGTTCTCCAACTGTGATTGTAGTGTGAACATGACTAAGACTATGAGTCCTTGAAACTTTCAGAGACCAACCTGAGGTGTCCCCGAATCTTCCAAGGACTATCCTAATGTGACATTGAATCTTTCAAAAACCGCCGTTGCAAGACGAGTCCTTGAAACATTCAGGGACCACCCTGATGTGTCCCTGGATCGTTTAGAGACCACTATGATGTGACCTTGAAACTTCCAGGGACCAACCTGAGGTGGCCCTTAATTTTTCAAGGACTATCCTAATGTGACCTTGAAACTTTCAGGGACCACCCTGATGTTTCCCTTAATCTTTTTAAGGGACCACTTAGATATGACCCCTAAACATTTTTAAGGACTGGCCTAGAGAGGCACTTTGAAATAGTAAAGATCAAATCAGATAGGATCCCGAAACCTTCAAATGCATCCAGGTTCCCTAAACAATACAGCAATCATCAAGTTTTGACCTCTTATCTTGACATTTTCAAGAATGTGTATCAATGAGATGAATTATCCTTAAAAAATGTCAAAAAAGGATAGATTTACAATTTTTGAAAAGCAGATGGCTTTAAATACTGCAATTTTTTAAATACTACTTTAACATTTAATTCAATAATTACAGTTTTGATGTTTTCACTAGAAAAAATGGTAATTACTAAATGCTTTGAGTAAACCCTCTCTTAAAGAGCATATTCTGCGACTTTTACTGTTCATCTTATAATCACAAAATAGTTCCAATTGTGTTTAAATCTTCAGTTACCTTGAACTCGGTTTCTTTCGAAAGCTTGGCTGCTTCATAAACCTGTTATCGTTGTTGCCCATGCCCATTTGTGGCTAACTGTTATATGCAAATATATGAAATGATATATGCAAATATTTCACCTCCAACCTTGACTTTCCCCATATATGGATTAAATCATTGTTAGAGGCCAAGTGCAGTCGATATTCTTTTGTTCTAACTATCATGGATGTCCGTTGAATTACCTCGGAAAACTGCTATTTTTGACCTGATGACCATGGCGGCCGAAATCAGCACACATTGTCTACGGGAAAATAGTCTATGGTATGCATATATCAGGTATTTTTCCTTCTGAACTCCCATCACTTGCGGAGCTAGCAATATTCAAAGATTTCAGAAAACAAAAAACTACCCAAAATTAGTCTGTTCACTGATAAATTGGCCTAGCACAGAAACTTTAAAACCAAAACTCCACAGTCCTGAAAAAGCAGAGTTGAACGATGCCATCTTTTGAAGAACGACTGCGTAACTGACACACGATACACTGCTGGCAGATTGTTGTCATGATCCGAAGGTCAGGTAATTGCGCTCTCTAGTGTTAGCTTTGCATAGCTACCATTTTCTTACTCAGGTCGCATTTCATATTACATAAGTCACTTAAGACATCTCCGAGTTCAGGATTTTCACTGTTTGTGGACGACTTGAAGCCAAATAATGTAGTCTGCCTAGTCTGCCTTATATCCGAGGAATGTTGACTGCATTGGTTTGGACGAGGGTTGGTTTCCACATCACGAGATAATAGCAGGGTAGTTACTAGCCGTAGGGCTAAGCATATGGCACAAACACTGATGTCACTGTCATGGCGAACGCCTTTCCCGCTGGATGGAAGGCTGAACGTACCAATTCTGGCTCTTCAGACGTCTGTAGAGACTCCAATCTCAAAAATTACACCTCCGGGGATGGCACTACGTAACCCCTTTTACTGATGGATAGGACGATTTTCTGTTGCAAAACGTCTCTTTGGTTAGAAAAATATCAAATATTCGGGACGCGAAGTGACAGCAAAGTACCTTCACCGACGCCCTCTAGCGATCATTCTATAAGAAATGTTCGCATATATAGCACGAGTAATGATGTGTAAACTTTTTAATTCGGTCTTGATTCTGGAGTTTTCCCCTCCTGTTGGTCACCGGGTGTTAATGCGTCTATTTTTAAAAAAGGAGACCGAGATCTTGCCAGTAATTATAGAGGAATTACTTTGTTGCCAATAATAGGTAAGACTTTTTGTAATGTTTTAGACAATAGATTGCACCATTGGATAGACAATAACTGTCCTGTAGTGGACGAGTAAGCTGGCTTTCACAAAGCTTACTGTACTTCAGACAACTTGTTTATTCTTCATACAATCATTTCTAAATTCTTGGCACATAAAAAAGGTCGACATTATGTAGTATTCATTGATTTTGAAAAAGCATTCAATCGGATTGACCACTAATATATGTTTTATAAATTACTCAGATCAGGTGTACATGGTAAAATGTATAAGGTACTCTTTTCAATGTTTGAACATGTCAAATTCTATGTGAGAACACCAAAGGGAATTACCGACTTTTTAAATTGTAGCATTGGTGTTCAACAAGGCTCAGTATTGTCATCTTTATTGTTCAATATATTTGTCAATGATATTAGGGAAACATTACATTATACAGAGACAGAGTATTTTTTAGGGGTTGATATTGGCCTTCTCAAAATTATCTATTTATTATTTGCTGATGATTTAATTCTTGTTAGTAGCTCTAAAGTTGGGTTACAGCAATCACCTCTACGAATATTGTAATACATTGAAATTAACTGTTAATATTGACAAAACCAAAATCATTGTTTTTACAAGGGATGGAAGTCTGAAAAAGTACAACAAACTGTTTTTTAATGGGCAACGAGTGGCAGTAACCTCCTTTCAAAATCACCTGGGTATTGCTCTTTCATTGACTGGATAGTGGTTTCTAGCCCAAAAAGGTCTGAGTGAACAGGCCAATAAGGCTCTTTTTAGTTCTGAAAACTGTCTATGTAAATTCGGTAATATTCAAGCAACAATTACTGTAGAATCATGCCAATCCTCCTGTATAGTTGTGAAATTTGGGGATTTCATCCTCCACCAGATGTTGAATCAATCCATAACAATATGCTGCGTTATATCCTAAGGTCATATCATAACACATCAATTATTGCCATGAAAGGGTATTTGGTCAGAGTGTCTTTAAGAGTACCAGGATATCTGAGAATTGTTACATATTGGCTCAGGATTGTAAAAATAGACAGAAAGAGACTTAACCTCAAATGTTATGAATTTCAGTTCAGCACTATTGATGTAAACAGGTACAATTTTTTAAGCAAAGATTGTAAGACACTTATTACAAAGTTATGGTTATGGTGAAGTCTTGAATCAAGAAGGGGTGGGCAATGAATCTGTTTTTATAAGTATTTTCAAACATTGGTGTATTGATGTTGACATGCAATCATGGTTAGAGGATATGAGTAAACCAAAGAAACTGAGTACTTATTCAACCTTCAAAAACAACTTATTATTGAGACATGCTTGAACGGTATTGATAAACCTGTATTTAAAATTATAGCATTATCAAAATTTAGAATTTCCGCGCGCACTTTAAAAAAATCGAGACTGGAAGATGAAATAATATTCCGAGAATTGACCGAATATGTAAAATGTGTAATTTGAATCTTGTCAAGGATGAGTTCCATTTTCTATTTGTCTGCCCGAAGTATATAAATTTAAGATGTAAATATATTACCACATATTATTCTAATCCACCGCTTGAATATAGATTTGCGATACTTCTTTCCACATAAAATACTGCTACTTTGAGAAATTTAAGCAGATATATTTTCTATGCCACACAACTCGAGGAGAATGTACTGCTCAACCAGGGTAATAATCTGTAGCTGTTCCAGTGTTTGTAATGCTGTATATAATGTTATTTACTAGCGATCTTTACAATACATCGCTTATGTTTCTACTTCATAGCCGATGGCCAATAGTACTGAAATAAATAATCCAATCTACTGTGTGCGCAACCGACCGACGAGAACGTCATATTTCTATGAATTCGTTCAAAAACAATGGGCAATATGATGCACTGTGATTAAAACAGAAGTTTCAGCCAAGTAAAATTTATGCATGAATTTCGATACGAGCAGATTTCGATCGATATTCTATTGAAAACAAATTGATACAATAAATGTTTTTGCATGAGTCGAAAGAAGACATCAAGTCTTGCCGCAGAATCAATTACTCCAGCTATCGAACAATATACATTTGAGTTCATAGAAACTGTTTCTGACTGCAATATAAAGCAAATTCATTGATTTCAGGTAATCGCACTACAGGGCGAAATTGTGTTTTTATCGGTTTAAAAAGTTTAGCTATAAGTCTTGAACGCTAACTTAGAATTGTCTAAATCTAAATCTAAACTTTGAAAGTTTAGCCAGAAACGATAATTATCGCTTTCTAAATAGCGTTCTAAATTTAGAAAATATCTATAGTCTTGAAAGTCGAACCTGAGGTTTAAAAAGTGTTCAAAGGATATATCGGATAAAAACGATAATTATAGCTTTCTAAATAGCGTTCTAAATTTAGAAATTAGCTGAAGTTTAGAAAGTCGGGCTTGCAGTGAAAAAAATATGTAGTGATATATCGGATAAAAACAATAATTATCGCTTTCTAAATAGCGTTCTAAATTTAGAAATTAGCTGAAGTTTAGAATGTCTGGCCAGAATCGCCTTCTAAAAACCATTCACAATTTTGTTCATCATAGATTTTTCGACTGCTTCACTGCCACATTTCTGTACTTCGTCACATTCAATTTCTTGCTGTTGTAATGTTCAAAATTGTACGAGGTACTCTACACAAGTCACATTTTAGCTTCGGATTTTAAAACTTTCCTCCGGGAGAGAATGCTATTATTTTCCTGGTTCTACAAAATTACTCATGCAAGCTCACACTTTAATACTTTTTGGGAAAACACAGATGACAAATTTTTCCCTTTTGAGACCGATATTATTTTCTTGGTTCTACCACAGCAGTCACACAGCAGCTGGTTTATTTATCATCAACACTAGCGGTGGCTATTTGACAATCTTTGTTTTTTGAATGTAAAAAAAACTTTCACAATTTTTCTTCATTATATTTTTATGCTTATCCACTACACACAATTACCTTCTTCGTGACATTCGATCATTACAACTTCGCCGATGCTAACTAGCCATGTATGCAACCCCGAAATTTCGGGGTTAGTTAATATGCTAAGCCGGTCGGAAGGTGTGAATCACGTACACATCGATAATACCAAAATCAAACGACTCGAACAGCATTTGCATGCAAGGCAGTGTATGGAAACGGCGACTATTTCTCCTGTAAAGTTTGATTGAATATTATTTTCGTCACAGTCCCTCTACAAGGGACTATGGTTTCGTGGTATTTTCGAATTCTGATACCACACGGCAATTGCGATGCGACATCGGTACAAAAGAACTGAAAAGACGCTTCATTGTACCAACACCTAGCATAAAAGCTGAAAATAGTCGAACGACGTAAGCACGGTCATCCACAAAAGCGAGTGGAATGACCATGGCGTGCAGACTTCGCTCAACTTCTATAGCTTGTAGACTTGACTGCTTCTAAAGTTTATATTTTACAAGTATAACTCCTATTTTCTTTCGGTCCGTACTTATGACGACATAGCGGCAGCTGTATACCTTACCTCACCCCACCTCACAAGAAAAAACAGAGACATTGTCTATGTTCTATTCGACTCGACTGCATTGCATCCTGATGTATCCTCGCCAGTCACAATCGTTTTATCAAACGTTTTGAATCAGACAAGGACTTCCGTCAGGAGAAAATCAGATGAAAATTTGTACCATTCTTGAGGTTGCTAATTCAGCAAACAACACTGGCGATAATTGTGATTGTCTCAGTTTTCAAACACTCCAAGCAGAACATTTACATCAAGCAGTGGAGAACGAATTCAATTTTTAAATAGCCAAGTGTATGTAAAGCTACATCCGAATAAAAAAATATAAAAATACAAATTGAGAGTCCCTTGATGACGCCGATTTTTTTATGCCGGTGATAATGAGGGGGCCGCCGGCCTCGAACGGAATGATGTTAAGTTTCAGTCGTAGATAAAGGTTTTCGGTTCGGACTTTGATTTACTTGAATTTTTGGTGATTCGGACTCAGTATTTGCTGCATCAAAGGGTGTAAAGTGTAAGATGAACGCTCATGACTACGGTATTTACGAGCTGGTCATTAAACCACGGTGACTTCACCATAATTTTGAATCCTATCTGCGGACGGCAGTGGATCACGTGGTCCATGCTGCTTATCTCTCGCCAAATGCCCTTGGCGAAAGGTTAGATCATGTTTTGTCTAAATAATGCATCAAAACATTGCAAAATTTGTTGAAACAACATTTGATGGACATTCATGATGGATTCATGGAGCATGAAGAGGTGTCTAAATTATTCCTCTGGTAGTGATTCGCATGCTTTTTACAGAACTCGCTTTTACGTTGTTAGCGCTTTTCTATTCAAATAAGATAAACATAATTATGCCAGCATAAGCCGCATAAACGCTAGAAGCGAGGACTGCGTTCATTTTTTGAACAGAGCTTACAAACTGCAATTTACCGGTGGTACACATTATGTTTGAAAAGTCCCCCTGAGATAAAAACACAGTGAGAGTGACAGTCACTGAAGGAAGACAATTTTCACGAAAACAAGGATATCTCTCAATGGGAGTTGTCGTCGAAAGGCAACCAACGCCAATATCGTAATCCCCATCCTATGTTACTGCAGACATGCCTTCAAAATGACTAAGCTGAAACAGTTTTGTGGCCATCGCTGAAGGGATATATATATATATATATATATATATATATATATATATATATATATATATATATATATATATATTTGTCACTTTAAAATCTTATCATTTAATTGCCAAAACAGTGACCATGAAATTTAAATTTCCATTTCCACATAAATGTTGGTATTTTAGTCCTGTTTGTGAAGCGTAGCCTCCGTCGATTTTAAATTTCACTGAACGAACGCGGCGAACAATGATTGCTTCCTTTCTCCCTGTTTCTCTTCGTCTCTTTGTCTATCTACATGTATCTTCTCTGTCTTATCTTCATACACAGTCGCTGTCACAAAGAGAATCTATTTATCCACCCACATGATCTATCTATCTAGCTATTTGTCTGTCTGTTTTTTTATTTATATGCTGTACTGGTCGAGAAGTTTTATAGCCTGTTCCTTTGTGAAAAAAACACTTCGAATCACAGGAAGAAACTGGATTGCGAAATAAATTGCCCGGTCAACTTCCGTACGGTTGTCGGACAAAGACGATCTCGTTTGTGTGAAACAGAGGACAAGGCGATATTTCACTTTTATATGATATCCGATATTTACGGCTACTAGACTATACAATATCGAAATTAGATTGGCTTAGCCAGATCTATAAAGGGCTGAAATCTCCGATATATATCGGATATTTACGCTCGATTTGACTGAATCTAGTAACGTCTAGTATCGAAGCTAGAGTCAGTCCTTGGAAGTCGGGTTTGGCCAGAACTGTGAGGCGGTGAAATCTCCGATATATATCGGATATTTACGCGCCATTTCACTGAATCTAGTATCGTCTAGTATCGAAGATAGAGTCAGCCCTTGGAAGTCGGGTTTGACCAGAACTGTAAGGTGGTGAAATCTCCGATATACATCGGATATTTACTTGCGATTTGACTGAATCTAGTATCGTCTAGTATCGAAGCAAGAGTCAGTCCTTGGAAGTCGGGTTTGACCAGAACTCAGAGGTGGTGAAATATCCGATATATATCGGATATTTACTTGCGATTTGACTGAATCTAGTATGGTCTAGTATCGATATTAGAGTCCCGAAATCGCCGATAAATATCGTGTAAATATCGGAGATTTCACAGATCCGGCGTGCTGAGACACAAGGCAAGTAGTTCTAGTATTGTCTAGTATCGATATTAGAGTCAACAAATCGCCGATCAATATCCGGTACATATCAGTGATTTCACAGATCCGGCGTGCCGAGGCACGAGGGAAGTCATTCTATTATCGTCTGGTATCGATGTTAGAGTCCCAAATCGCCGAAAAATATCGGAGATTTCACAGATCCGGCGTGCCGAGGCACAAGGCAAGTCATGCAAGTATCATCTAGTATCGATATTAGAGTCCCCAAATCGCCGATAAATATCGGGTAAATATCGGAGATTTCACAGATCCAGCGTGCCGAGTCACAGGGCAAGTAATTCTAGTATCTTCTAGTATCGATATTAGAGTCCCCAAATCGCCGAAAAAATATCGGGCATCCTAAATATCGTCGATTTCACAGACGCGGCTTCCCATGGAACAACCGCAGTTCATTCTAGTATCGTCTAGTATCGATACTTGTCCCGAAATCGTCAAACTTCGATACTAGATAGTAAATATCCGATATTTAAAAGTTGTGCAAAGTCGCGCCTTCATGGTGAAACATTGCCGCTCTAAAGATACCCAACGTTTTATTCAGATCAGAAGGCATCCGTGACCCACTGGGTTTAATCTCCGCTCCTGCTAAACAATAGCATCTCGTTGGCGTGTACACATGGCAAAAATAATCGATCTTTATTTCTAAGTTTCTCGAAAGAAGTTCAGCATTGTAATAAAGTGAAACTTTGATCATGACACACTAAATTAATATCAAGAGATCGTTAGGAAAACGGGTAATGATTGGATGAGGTGATCATAGCCTGGTAGTTCCAGAAAATTATCTGATTACATCCACTCTCTCACATGGAAATTTGAAAAATTGACATAATCTGCCTCGTAGTCGTTTTCGGGGCAAGGATATGGTGAACAGTAGGACGCTCGTTAGCTTCATTGCTTGGGGATGTTACTTTACTCATGGAGGTAGGAAGAGACATTGCAAGTTATTGATGCTATGCTCGGACATAGCATTCACAGAAGGACGATTGACACTCTTTAGCAACAGTAAAATTGCGCACATGCACACGTCACTGATATGAAAACCTAGCTTTAACCACAGTCCTGTGCTTTAACTAATGTTTTACGGCTGAGAAGTGAGCCTTCACGCTAAGTGCAGGTATAATGTGATTTCAAAAAAATTGAAAAGAGTCCATGGAAATTTGCGGTGTAAAGTTTCTTCTGTAGTACTGTTTGATGCGGACCATCGCTGGTGCAGTCAGTCAAAAATAAAGTCGTAGTCTTACACCATGGAGCTAGAAACGGATCTGATGATTTATACACGTCTAGGTACACATAATCAGGTGCCAATGTACTCTTGCTTTGCACGGCCAAAACCGGTATCGATTTATCACTGTGACATCCTCCAAGAAGAGACGTCCTTTTCTAGCTCCATGGGTCAACCCATGGAGGTAAGGGTCAGCCATAAGCTTAGTCCGTATCGTGTTGAAGACTTGAGGGCGAGCATATCAAGGTCCGCATTGCATAATGCTGGCCAGAAAATTCATCGTCAATAATCCCCTCATTAACTAATACTGTGAGCAAACTAACTTCATTTACACTTCGCCGCGAAATGCATACAGATGGCGCTTTTCGCATCTGATTAACAGGCGTTAATAGGTGTAAAGTTAGCATCGGGGAAGTTGTAATGACTTGCCCGTTGCACTGATCAATTATATAGGAGGTACTATCTCGGTTGGGTCAGATTTTAGCTTTAGACCTTACTTAAGGGGGAAATTAATTTTGATAGTAAGTTCCTGGTTCTACAAGACTGCTGCTACAAGCTAACAGATTTTTATCCGATTTATCCTGGAAAAATGTTTCACTTCATGATGAGTACTCCATCTTTCACAGTTAGCATGCAGCTGGGAAATGGTGACCACAGAGGCAACATGTTTGATAAGGCTATTAGCATTACTTTGCATAACTCTGCACAAACACTAGCCGGGTGGTTATTTCGCAGTCTTTATTTTTGACGGGCAAAATAAGAAAAAACATTCACAATTTTTCGTCGGCAGTTTTGTTTATGCTTACTCATTGCCACATTTCTCTACTTCGTCACTTTCAGCTTCTTGCCTCATGCAATGGTCAATTATTTAGGAGGTATACTATCTCTGGAAGTGTATCGGAAAAAACATTCACAATTTTACGTCGGCAATTTTGTTTATGCTTACTCATTGCCACATTTCTTTACTTCGTGAGTTTTAGCTTCTTGCCCCATGCAAAATTCAATTATATAGGAGGTATACTATCTCTCGAGTCTATGGACAAGTCACATATGGGCTTTTGATTTTAAAACGTACTTCTGAGGGAAATAATAATATTTTCCCGGTTGAACAAGACTACTCCTACAAGCTTACAATTTTTCCTTAACACTTTGGGAATACAGATTACAACAGAAATGGTGTACCAGCATTTTTATCAGATATATTCCTGGAAATTGTTTCTGAACATAAAGCCCAACTTTCTAAACTACAGCTATTTCCTAATTTAGAATGCTAATAAGGAAGCGATAATTATCGTTTTTATCCGATATATCCATGGAAAACTTTGTCAACCTCAGGGCCGACTTTCTAAACTACCGATATTTTCTAAATATAGAACGCTAATTAGATAGTGATTACTATCGTTTTTATCAGATACATCTTTGGAAGAAAATTGTCTTCTCAAGGTCCGACTTTCTTAGCTAAATGATGAGGCCCGATTTTATAAACTACAGATATTTTCTAAATTTAGAACGCTATTTATAAAACTATACTTACCGTTTTTATCCGATATATCCTTTGAAAACGTTTACAACTCAGGTCCTACTTTCAAGAGTATAGATATTTTCTAAATTTAGAACGCTATTTAGAAAGCGATAATTATCATTTGAATTTTTTTTCACCAGATGCCCGACTTTCTAAACCACAGCTATTTTCTAAATTTGGAACGTTATTTAGAGAGTTATAATTATCGTTTTTATCCGATATATCTTTGGAAAAACTTTTCCTCTCCGGGCCCGACTTTCTAAACTACAGCTAGTAACGCTAATTAGAAAGCGATATTTATCGCTTTTATCTGATATATCCTTCGAAACGTTTTTTCACTTCAGGCCCGACTTTAAAACTAGAGCTATTTTCTAAATTTAGAACGCTATTTAGAAAGCGGTGGCCCGACTTTCTCAACTACAGCTAGTTTCTAAATTTAGAACGCTGTTTATCGTATTCTGGTAGTTTATCTTCCATAGGAATTCACGTAGTTTAGAATTGGATTTGGGGCAAAGACAATTCCGCACCTAACTCGGTAATCGTCGTTTTGGACACGCTGAAATCGGAAACCGGCGGTTGAAATACAACGGCATGCATCTAACGCTACGTACACGATCAACCTCCTTGTCAGCGCTACGGGTGTCGATCATTTTGATGTGATCGTTGAACCATCAAACGGGTTGGAGTTATTGAACATTTACGATGAGCTGTTCGAGTTACAGATACTTTTTGTAATCCGTCTTTTGCCGTCGGTGACTGTGTGATTATCGATAATTGCGGTTTCCACCACACGCGATATGTTGAACAAAATCTCCAACGACTATAGCAGGAGAAAGGGGTTCGACTGATTTATCAGCCAACATACAACCTCCAGTTCAACGCTTGTGAGCCGTGTTTCAACTATATATAATATACAGAGTGAGTTTAGATGTAATCAAGATTTCGCCAACAGGTTCACTGAACTGGCGACTGCTAATGCCATAGCAGACATTACTCCCGGTGTTACATTTGAAAATGGGACCATCGCATCATTACTCATTATCGTCATTATACGCACATACTTACATTTGTTCCGGCGTGAGGAAATGAAACAGCGCAAAGTACTGGAGCTTTCCCATGATTAGTCATGATTTGTACGCACGGAAACTCCTCAGTGAAGTCTAGTGAGTCTCCCAGGTGTGGAAAAATTCACTGACTAGTTTTTTTAAATTTTTAGGACATCATTCTTCTCAATTCCCATATTAAATGTTTTAGAAAGGTGTGCTTGATTAAAAGAGGAGATAGTATTTCTCTAAACTTTTCCACTGATGGGTGTCTTCAGCAATACAGAATAATGTAGTTAAAAGTAGGCAGACTAGTTGCATCAGTTTAATGAAACAAAAGGATATTGATTTTTTCCAAAAAAGAGAGACAAATGAAATTTGCATAGTGAGTTTTCTCAGTTAATGGCCCCTTCAGTTTTTCATAATTTGCTGCCTAAAAGTATGACATTTGTAGTACCAGCAGAATGTGACTTTTATGGTTATTTAATGGTTTCTTTGAAATTTATATTGAAATATATAAACGTACTTTAAATAGCTATAATTAATCAATTATCTAGTGGTTTTACATTATGCTTTCAGGCAGTACTGAACAAATTAAAAAAAAAATTAATGTCGTGTTTACAA
The DNA here is from genome assembly GCA_001465055.1 of Ptychodera flava. Lineage (NCBI taxonomy): Eukaryota > Metazoa > Hemichordata > Enteropneusta > Ptychoderidae > Ptychodera > Ptychodera flava. The sequence goes on from LD346639.1 coordinate 110,516, forward strand.
ATCAAACTGAATTGAGGGTAATTTATTGTACTGTGGAGGGCGATGTTGACTCTCAAAATGAAAGTTCGAGTACAATTTTTTTCTCTCATGAAATGTGAATCTTTCCAATTTCACACATGCTTAAACGTTTATCTGTCGATCAGGACTCAGCACAGCAGAGTGCAGAGGATGATGTGTAGGCATGCCACGCGACCTTCAGTAGTTGCTCGGTTACCAGGGGTAATAATGTATTCATGAAATTTTCTTTCAGCGTGGTTAAAAATAGCAGAAGTAGACTCTAAGTTGACATTTGTTGATCGTGAACACGAGATTTCTGATGGTCGGGAAGTGTCCAGTCTTTAATTTGAATTGATATTGTTTACCTGATACAAAGATCTTTGTGCACAATTTTGTGGAGGGACCGTGTACAGTGGAATTCGATCGAGTGTCCGGTTTGCCTTGCAGAGCTTGACGAGTCTACATGTTGCATCTCATTAGAAAAGTAAGCATTTGCAACAAATTGAGTCTTTGGTGTTAGATTACATCGTGTTTTCTAGACACTGTCTGGTCTACAATCACGACAATCTTTCAGCATGCCACTCACAACAAGCTTGACACTGCTCAACAAATCATCAAGGTTTCTTTCAGGTATTTACATGTACTTTGATTTGACAAATACAGCTCTGACGAAACTCACTGACATATGTTTTGAGTGTCGAATCTATATCTCGAAGAAAGTCCTCAACATCAACCGGGCTGACTCTCGACGCGTTCAGTTGAACACTGCTTCAGCAAGGTGAAGAAAATTTTGAAGGCAGAGAGATATTGCCGTCTAAACCATGCTAACTTACCCGTTGCCGTGTATGATGCCGTCCGGGAAATTACGTGGCAAAATACCGCAAACTATTTTAGAAACACTGGATGTATTATTTAACGGCACAAAATGTAAGCTTACAGTGCTGGTTGAGAATTGCTCTTGAATGTGTAAAATCGACACTTTTCTTCTAGTCTATTTTGTAGCTGTGTCATGTATTCGAGGGAAGTGTCAAGTAAGAAAGTTTCATTTAACTGAGACAAATGAGGAAGCAGGAAAAAAGTTTCTTGCTTGAGTTTTAAGAATTTTTGGATTGATAATATTTATTGTTGTATTGTGTCATACTTGTTGATATAGTAGACTGCGCTGTACCTGCTCAGTACAGACTATGCTAAAAGGACTGTTGTCGTGATTACTGACATCGAGAGGAGAAAACCTAAGTTGATTTTGAAAATAATTTACGTGTTTCTTCATAAAGTTCCCAAATTAAAATAAACACCTAAAATTCTAACTTCGGTGATGTGTATGTAGTGCAGTGTTAAGCTTATCGTGAGTGGCATGCTGAAACGACCGTGTTGATTGTAGACCAGACAGTGTATGGGAAACGTTCGCCGCGCGCTGTAATCCAACACCAAAGACCCATCAATTTGTTGCGAATGTTTACTTTTCCAATGATAAGCAACACCTAGACTTGTCGAGCTCAACAAGGGAAACCGGACACTCAATCAAATTCCACTGTAATACTATTGAAAGTGAACATTAAACGAAAATTTCGATGACATTTTCATGTACAAAACTCAGTTGTACCATGTACAAACCATAGACTGTCTACTTACAAACCAACAAAAGTCTTAAGGATCGAGCGTTTCCGCGACCACAGTGCATGCTATGTAAGCAAAAATAAATGAGGCGCACGCGTGCTATGTGTCTTTGCAATTTATACTTGTTGGCGTCGTTTTGTCTGATGAATCTGCAGCTATATTATTATTACATTTTTGAGGCGGTAAACGTTTTGAGGAAGTTCCTTATCAACTCATGAAGTTTCAAAGGAAACACACTGATGAATTCATGGGATGTATCATGAAGTTGAGCGTTCGATGATAGATGCAAAAGAGTCTTAAGTATTTGCACCTGGCACGTGGTTGGATCACAACGTACAAAGACGAAGAAAGATTGCCGACTTCACCTGAGAAACATTCACTAGTTCAAAAACTGCGAATCTATTTGGCTCCATATACTTGCTAGAAACGAGTCAGTTTTCGTTGGTGTGAACTAAAGTTTCTTCTATCGTATTTTTTCTGAACACAAACATTAAGAACAATATCGATCATATTGACTGTTCGCCATTAGGGTTTGTGAAACATGCAACACACGGACTGTTTTCCATATCATAAATTATACTATACCAGCTCGTGCTTGCAAATCCAGTGCTCTAATTGGTTCAAAGACCCGTTGTATTATTCGTGATGTACTATGTACCTCGGCCGGAAAGTCACCGTTGGCAGCTAGTACTGCTGAAGTATCAGACGGCCAGAGAGCAGTTTACATTCATTTACTTTTGGTTTTGAGAGCAACAATTAGGCATAGTGTGTACAAGTTATAATTATATTCTCAAATTTTAATCATTTTTTCCCTAAACCATCGTCTACTTAGAATTTCTAGGACATCATTGCTAACTGACTCAAAATAGTATGCTTGTTTACTTTAACTTTTTTCCATGGAAATCGAAATACCAGCAAATCCACTACATCGACACCTCTCCGTCAAAAATAATCATATTTATAGCATTACTATTGAACGTCCAAATCTAACATAGTCAATCGGTGACATAAGTCATACGGGAGGCGGTATTCAAAATTTCGCTAGTTTCTACTCAATACGGAAGTTACAATGGTTAGAATCATGCGCTTCAGGGATCTGAAGACTGTACATATTGTCAGTGTTGTGCAATCGTTACGTACCAGACTTCTTTCCAAATGGTGCAATAAATCATCACTGGGCCGATCGTTTGACATGATATGACATGATATGACTGTTTATTTCACCAAAGTTAAATACATTAATGTTGAAATCTTACTCAAAAAGTGAATTTAGCAAGTTCTAACTCTGGTGAGGACCATAGAAAATAGGTATACATACCTAGTCGAGTCTATCTTGTTGCGAGATACAACGAAGAATGACAGAAGTCACTTCTATTAACAAATGTTAACAACAAATGGGATAAATATACATATTGCTGAGAAGTTAAAACTCTTTCTCAGTATGCCATGTAGGCATGAATAAGCAGATCTATAGAAAATATTGAAAAATACATTGTATAGCACAGACAAATGCACAGCGAGAAAAATAAAATAAAATATGGATGGAAAATAAAAAACATTACTCTGCCAGGAGATATCTTTTCAGATGTTTTTTAAACTGATGTCTATTAGTAATATGTTTTATGCCTGAAGGAAGGGAATTCCGATGCCGAGTTGTTGAATATTTGAAGTTGTGATGGTTGACCGTAAGCTTTACTTTTGGAACTGGGACACACTGTTTATAGTCGCACTATCAACAACTAATGATCCGTGAACATGTATCTGCTTTTGCTGAGTTTTAATAATCATGAAATTAGTTTTCGCAAGACTAATAGTGAGCTTATTTGCTCGACACCATATACACACCTTGTTAAAATTGACATTTAAATCATCTAAGTCAACAGTTGGGGTATCATGAAGAGGTTAGTGTCGTCTGCAAAAAGACGAAAGCTGAAAGCATCAGTTGAGGAAGTTATATCATTGATGTAAAGGAGGAAAAGGATAGGTCCAAGTATAGAACCTTGAGGCACACCACATTTGAACTGCATTGGGGATGACGAGTTCCCATCTATATCAACCACTTGTTGCCGATTTTCAAGATAGCTTTCGAACCAATTTAGGGCGCGTCCTCTGATACCATAGTGAGAAAGTTTATGAAGGAGAATGTTATGATAAATCGTGTTGAAAGCCTTACGTAAGTCAATAAAAATACCAAATGTAATATAACCGTCGTCCAATTTGTCAGAGAGATCAGATACAAGATCGGCAAGAGCCACGGTTATGGTGCTGTAATGTTACCGAAAACCATATTGAGTACTAATAAGGATGTTGAATTTATCCAGAAAGGACAACAGTTGGTTTTTAACTACAGACTCAAAAACTTTACTAATACCAGACACCAAGGATTCAGGTTCAGGAGACGTAGTTCTTAATATCCAAACAAAGCGAATCCTTGGTGGTGATATTTGATTATTTTGTGACAACATTTGACGTGCATTGGGAGGCTATATGGGACTATACTTAGGCCAAGTGGTTCAAAAATCGCTGCACAAATGACTGAAAAATCGCTGGTGACGGATCCACGGACTGACGTACGAACGGACGGACATAACCTTATGTATAAGTCCCTGCCACTTGGCGAGCTGCATGTGGACTTAAAAAAAAGGCGAAATGCAATGCAAAACAATGCAAAATAAAGTCAATGACTTCATGATTCTCAGAGAACATTGAATCGTTTTGTCTCTGTCTTCATGTCGGGGTCTACCTAACTAGAGAAAATATCCTAAATGACTGGTTACAACAACGTTTTTTAGAAAGTACATGGGACAAACATAACGAGGCAGTCAACATAATTAAATAGGCTAACACAGGGGTATAAGGCAACCAATCACAGTACCGTGAACTGTATATAACACGGTTATGAGACCTACGAGAAAGGGTTTAGCCAATGAGTTTGCTGTAAGCGGACTTTATAGGTCCACAGACACCAATCGCTGTAATTGGTATATATATCTCGGACCTTACTTATCAATCGGGACGACTAACTCTGCCATTGTAAAGTGTAAGTGTCATAGTAATACTACACATGTAAATTGTATAATATTTTTCAGGGCAATAAATCGGGATTGATACGTATCTGTGTGTGTGTGTGTGTGTGTGTGTGTGTATGTGTGGACGGATGGAAGGACGGACGGATAGATGGATAGATTGATTCGCATGAGGATTAATATATATATATATATATATATATATATATATATATATATATATATATATATATATATATATATATATATATATATAAGTATACAGATTTCCTTGTGGGAAATCACATTCTTCACAAACTAGAAGGTTACAAACTTCTTGGATGTGACATTTAATCTGAACGACGGCAAGTTCTATCCGTATCGTAAACCAAACGACCAAACAATGTATGTCCATAAGCAGTCTAATCACCCGCC
>LD346639.1:116865-134911 GCA_001465055.1 Ptychodera flava
ATATATATATATATATATATATATATATATATATATATATATATATATATATATATATATATATATATATATATATATATATATATATATATATATTAAGTATACTTGAGATATACAGATAGCTCCCAGTGTTGTTCACACATATGCGTATGCATATGTGCGTGTGTGTGCATCCCTTCGTGGTTAATTGTTATTTTTTTAATATTTTACAGAAAGTCATGATATATGTATTCCACACGTCGAGAGGAACATCATCGAGGAGCGGATCAATGACCTGCCATTCGACTTCACTCAAAGTGATCGTCGAATCATCAAACACTTCTACAAAATATTAGACAAGCCTGCAGAGGTATATCATGTTTTCAATTATGATAACTTATAATAACTAGATATACAGTTGCTGTACGTGTATGGTCAGCCATTTACCCCAGACTATAATCTTATAATTAGCCGAATCCCAGTCAGCTGATCGAATGACAATAGTTTTTCACTGAAACAACAAGCACGTCATGAACACTAAGCCAACAAGCAGACCCTCACATAGTTGATGACAGGTGAAGCTTCCATGTTTACGATACTTTGCTTAACAGAAATTTATTTAAAAAATGGCCGCCTCATAAATTGAACAATAAATGCACACTGTGTTGCTTGGTCGCGCAAATGATTGTAACATCTAAGTCGGTTGCTGTGACCAACTCTTTTGGGTTGGAAACGATAGCCGACTGGTTTTGTGTGAGGCCTAGCAGCTAGGCGATGTTGCCGTGAGTGTGTGGGGGTTCGAATCCCGTTTGGGTTCTTGTAAAAATTGTATTTCTTTAACCTTAGTGGACAGTTTCTGCTGATGGATATTTACTTGTCCCCCGAGTCTGTCTGATAGCTCAGTAAAAAGCTTTGTGCTTTGCCGATTACTATGTGTGTGTTTGTACTGTGTCTGTGTGTCGTCTGCTCCATGCACACTGTGTTGCTCGGTCGCGCACAGGATTATAACATCTAAGTCGGTTGATGTGACCAACTCTTTTGGGTTGGAAACAGTAGCCAACTGGTTTTGTGTGAGGCCTAGCAGCTAGGCTATGTTGCCGTGAGTGTGTTGGGGTTCGAATCCCGTTTGGGTTATAGTAAAACTTATATTACATGGTAGACCTCTTTAGAATTAAGATGTACAAAATCTACTTTACATAACTCAGGAGTGTAGTCTACTCCCTAATGACATAATAGTCATCACAAGTAGTAGGGTTATATTATTTTAATAAAGATTGAAGGGCTTGAGCAATACACAGCAGCAAGTTATGGGGTATACATTTCCCAACTTATTCGATATGCAAGAGCATGCAGTTCATATGGTGATTTTGTAGAGAGACATGGCCATCTCTCTTACAAACTTTTAAATCAAGGTTACACCAGAGCAAGACTTGTCTCTACATTCAAACGCTTTTTAGGCAGGTATCGCAAGCTGGTAGATAAATACAATATCTCTCTTCGACGAATGATCACTGATGGCATCGGTGTCATGGGGCCTTAGTTAGTGACCACTACCTATCTGACTTACAGATTGATATATGGCGGGTGCCACATGTGGGGCAGGATGCGCTTACTATTTTCGAAACACCTGACATCGCTTCTTAGTCTTTTGGCAGGAGGTCCATATATCTTTCCTTCATGAATTTGACTTTGTTTGTATGCCGTCTATTTACTGTCTGTTCTGTGCTGTTTTGTGTCTATGTTTACAACTATTGTCTTACAGGTTTTGACCCAGTGTTATTGGATTATGGATTGGTATGATTAGGATTATTATACATATCAAAGGCAGAGACAATCTAATTGCAGACTGTCTCTCTCGTATTTAGAGTTTATTGTTGTTCACACTTAAGATTACATTTGTAAAAGAAAGATTTTTATTTGAAAAAAAATCTTTTTTTGAAAAGGGGGTGTGTTATGTATGTCATTTTCCCCACACTCATCATGACCTGACATTAATTAGTCTAGAACATTCTCAAGGTCACTGCCCTTAACGATCTCACAACCTTGAATTCAATTAATCATGCTTGCAATGTTCTGGAAATTTAATTAGTTGTGTAAGAGAGATAATTTTAGAACAGTTATTAGCATGTCAATAAAAGTTCTAGATTGTTCTTATATGCTCTTATGTTAGCACATGGGTATAAATAGGGAGGTGCACAGCTTGCAGTCAGACATTTGGGATCGTGTCTCATGCGTGTAACTTCAAGCCTTTGGAAACTTCAGCAGTATTAATTTTAAGACTTTTCGTGACCTTCACTGCCAAAGCTGGATTTATACTGTGGACTTTGTGCAACTTCAAGCCTGCAAGCCAAAGGACTGTTCATTCATCCGACTGACTATACAACTCTGAGACCGGCGCTTTGCCGTCCCTGCTGAGATAAGAAGTCTGTACACTTTTACAGTTTGTATTCTATCCCTGAATTAGCAAGTAGTTTTATTTTTCATAATAAAAAAAAATACGGAAACTGCTGAGTTCACCTTTTGTTAGTTTTCTGCACGTAACACAATGTTTTCCTTGCCAGAGGAAATCAAGAAACTTGTGCTGAATTTCATCAATGATAAAAGCAGGAGGACAGAGTCAAATTAAACGATGAAATAATTTGGTTGCAGCAAGTTAATAATTAACGATCGCACGGCCTTGGAATGGCATAGCAGGAACATATCTATTCTACAAAGATATCTTATTGTCGATCGTGGTAACACACTCACCCCAGTTTTTTTCAAAAACACTCTTTACTGTTACCTAAATCAGTACCAATGACTGTGAGACCAATACTATTCCAAAGAATTTTAAGCGGGTGATCAGCACGCCCATGCCATGACCAGACCCAAAAAACCTTGGGACTTACGAGAGCCAATTGTTGCATTACTGGCATGCTCATACACATAAAACCAATATGTAAACCTCAAAAAATCTGTATCACAAGTTCCAAGAGTATTAACGTCATCAGCATAAAGTGAAAGGTTACATTTACGATCACCTGAATTTGGAATCATAACACCTTGAATATTGTCATCTTGTCTTAATCTGTGTCAAGTACGTTAAGTATACACTTACGTATACTAATAAAGTGCAAAACTACAGTGTACACTTAGTGTGCCAAGATCTGCATTACGTATACTCATGATCAGTATATAAATATGCCACGCATATCAACGTATAGAAATGTTCCATATACGAAGATGTACGTTGCGTATGCAATTAATATTGAGTTCCATATACGTCAATATACTTACATATGCTAAGTGCATATCAAGCATTTTGTCCAGTGCATAGTTGGGACAACGTTTACGGATATGACCTTTTAGTCCACAATGAAAACAATGCAGTTCATAGACAGAAACGTAAACGGAATAAAAACGATCATCATTTTGGTTCTAATTTACACCGCTGATGTTCTCGTTATGTAGCAAAACATGAACTTGTCGTCTAAACGACTTTACATGCTTCAGCGACGCGTTTTCACAACCAAGAGGGATTGCTTTTATATGTCCAACAACTCTACCAAGTTTCCATAAATATTCTTCCAAAACTTCATCAGGAATGAAAGGAGGAACATTTGACAGAATTAATTTTGAAGCCGGTTTCACCATGTGTTCCACATCGACTAATTCATCAAACAAAGCGAACTTAGATTTAACATTGTTTTCAACATTACTGAGTGTTGCTAAAAACAAAACAACGGACTTATTCATTGTAGATGCAGCAATAACATTTCACTTCCGACTTTCTTTGCAATTTCTTCAACATAGCTTTCAACGGCAACACATTCAATATTAGTACACCTAACAGCATGCTTGCGTGTCAGATTCCGAAATGGCTTGTCCTCCCGGGCGGCCATATTGCCGACCATGGGTTAACAAACGACAAAAAATCAAATAAAAGAAAATCCACCTAGTTGAAGATGAAATCGGGCCGGAAACAAGACCCAAAAGAACTTAACACTACGAACAACATAAACTGATGACAACTGACGAAGGATGGCACTTCTCACTGGTTGAAATTCAAAATAAGTAGGAGCCCTTCTTCTGTACGTCTATCCTATATGGCGGAAGAACAAGAAGCTATATCACTTGCAACATGGGGAAAGAAACCAATTAAATCTTTTAAAAAGCACAATTATGATATTGACAGAAGGCAAGATGCGAGGTGAATGAAAATTCTCCACTGAATAGAAGAAAGCAAAACAAACTTCCGAAACAAGAAAACAGCAACAGCAATTTGCAAAGAAAAAGAATAGGAACACCTTACATCTTGCAGGAAAATGCCGCCTAACCGCCAATGAGAAGGGACATGCCAACCAAGAATTTTTTCATCTGACTACTCCCTCTCATTCTGTGAGGAGTACGGTGCCCATGACGAGTTAGGACAAAAAGGACAGTCTGCTTAGAGGTAAAAGCACACAAAAGAAAGAAGTGTTCACAACAAAATTGAATCAATAGTAATTATCCACCAATGTCTACGGTAGCAATGATGTCATTAATACACCAAATGTCTTTAAAGCACTTATGTTTGAATTTGGCGTGAAATAATTATATTAGTCTGAAATGCGAGAACAAACTCGCCTTTTAAAAACACAAAGAAGCATTTTACCAGTTGAGGGATCATGATCATTAATTGAATTGAGTCTCGTCACATGGATTGCAATTTTAGCTGTCACAAAAACAAAATTTAAAAGCGCAAAAGTATTCTTGTCCATGTACGATATATCGAAGGGTGGGCCTAACACAAACCGCCAGTATAAAATCTTGCATTCCTGACCTAGAAAACGGTGACAGAGTTTACGAAGGACAATGAACAAAGGACAAAGGAGGGCATTCTAAAAATATGTGTAAAAAGCCATCTCTTGCACTACAGAAAACACAATCAGAGGAGGAGCTATAGCCAGAATGGAACATAAACGAGCCAGTTGCGTTAGCACCATGGAGAAGACGCCATTGAAGATATCCTTCTTTTTGAGGAATTGGACTGAGATAACAAGAAGTGAATAAAGGTTTGATATTTTCAGGAAGTGAAAGCAGACTGTACCTTGACGTTTATTGTTCGCATGAAAATTAGACATTATCAAGACTTTATATAAGCTACCCTTTTCAAATTTATACAAGGGACAATTCTAAATAATATGGTCATCAGTGCCTTTACAAATAACTTTGAAAGAATATGAAGGACGATGACAAGAATGAACGTCATCCAAGTCGATTTCCTCTTCAAAATAACTTCTAGATTTTGTTTTTTCCAATCACAGGGAATAGAATCAACCAACGTCTTGACAGTATTTGTTTAAATTCTATCCAAATGAATAGAACAATATTTTAAACTGGCTTAGGGAGCGCCAAGTTTTTTGGAAAGGGTCAAAAAGATCTCCAAGTTTTGTAATGCCAGCACTGATAAAGTGATTAATAAGAGTATAATCGAGAAGATTTGTAGAACGAACGGAATCATTGAAAGCAATTAAGTTAGATTTATATAATGAACTTTTGATGTTACCCCTAATGTATGGAAAATATTCGTTCGGTGGTCGCAGCAAAGATATATATATATATATATATATATATATATATTGGAAATCTTTTTCATAGTCGTGAGCTCTGATGGATGAAAACTGAAAAAACAAACAAAATTAAATTCAACCGATTGAACGTGTATCCATGACGTTCGCACAAATGTTAAAAGTCTTGGCCTGCTGGTATCACGTAGACTGCTTAGTGTCACTTTTCCGACAAGCATTACCCCTAGGCTTAATGATATCCCCCTACTCTCCGTACAGTACGATGTATAATTATACGCTGCACGTACGACAATTAGAAGTCACCCGTATTGACAAAATTTAAATAAACAACACCCCTTTTTCAGAATTCTGACAGCTTCAATGAACTGTTATTAGATTACTATATAATACTTATAGCCCCTAAACTTGTATTATATTATAGCTTTGTCAATACCAGTGAATTTTGTGACGTCATATCCATACATTATTACTGATAATGTATTCCATTATTCAGCATTGCGGCCCCACAGCGAGCAAGTTTTTTTTTTTGAAAACGAAAATAGGACTGTGCATTTAAAAGGAGGGGAAATATCGGGTAAACCATGTAATACACAAAACTATAAATCTTGACAATGGTTCACAATATTGATAATAATGTCTTACTGTACGATTTATTACATTTTTTGAGTCCTCACGCACGCACTTGCCGTCTGTCTGGCTGGCGCTCGGCATGCAGTCCCCGTCCGATACGCTGGTTGTACTACTACGTTTGTTTACAACATGGTTCGCTTCGTTGCCGTATAGGTGAAACAGAACTCAGTACGTTTGCAAACTCCTAGACAATATTGGGTTTGACACATGGCATGTTATGTATGTCAGTGGCCATGTAAACGATGCAAGCGTGAAAGGCTACTCGAACCAGCCGTAAACGGGCCAACAACGGCAGCTTGCTGTCATCAACCTTGACCGGAAGTGTCTACGGAAATTACTACGGAGCCATTCAAAGTCTCGGTCCAAGGTCAGCTACTACCAACAATCATGACGACCATGGACTCTCCGTTAATCTAAAATCTCGGCCACCTAATTCTGATGCACTGACTGTAATCGGAGACAACTTTCATTCATCGTTTTTTCTCCATGTCTGTGATTTTACCTTGCCTTGTTCTCGATATCGCGACGGTACCGAAACCCTCCAGTATGTTTGTCAACTGTACCTTTCAAGCACCCGTTTACGTCAAGTTCTGTCGTTCGCCGAAATAAAATAGCTCTTCTCAAGGAGCCATCGAAAATTAAATTTATAGACACAGTTATTATTGAAATATAAACATTTGAATAACAATGTTGAACTCTGTTGGTATCGTTTGCAATGAATGCTGTACTACTAGCGACATAATAATGATCGTATTGATCAGCTGATACTATGGCATGCAGCTCGCTGATCATGCTGATGTGGATGCATGAACATTCCGTTTTCTTCATCTCTGGCATTTCACCGTGTCGATTTTTTGAATGGCATGATATTTAAAGGTGATGTTTCAAGTTTGATATAGACGGTAGGGATGCAGTTACTTTTCATTTCCCTCGAAAATACATCGTTTTTCAATTCAAAATGAACCGTGAAAGTGCTGGTCATTTTTGTGCTGAACGTGCGTGTTCAGTGCAGTGCACTGTGCAGTGTGGAGTGCATGTAATATGTACAGAGTCAGGGCCGATCATGCTGGACGACGCTCACTGGCTTAAACTCAGTTAAAATTTCCTTTTTTATTCGTTTTCTACAACTAAAAATTCACTGGCATTGCCAAAACTATAAAATAATAGCAAACTTTGCACTCCATAATGTACTCGGCTTCGCCTCGTACATTATGTCGTGCAAAGTTTGCTTTCGTCCATTATGAGCCGGAAGGGGGTGCATTATTGCTTAAATAATTAATATAAGTTATAAGTATTGTATAGAAATAATAACACGGATAATAATAGGTCAAATTTCCGTGTAAAAATTTCACCATAAGGGTATTTTGGGTCAAAAAGACTAAATATGGTATCGATTTCACTGCCCCATGTTTCCATGGTAACTATTTAAGGGGTTGAACATTTCAGTTTTTCTAATATCCCATGAAAAGTTACTTTAATTGATATAAAATTTATCTAATACAATAGTACAATTGACTGATGTAAAAAATTGATCATAAGGGTTTTTCTGGTTAGCACACATAACAAATCACACGCATTTTAACGTGAGATGTTTACATGTTTTTCTAAGTTTCTACCTAAAATCCAGTAATCAACAAAATGTGTTATAGGAAAGGGATATTTTGGGTTAGAAGACCAAATATCCTGTGGTTAAAACAGAAATCAACAGTAATATTATACTTAAGGCTTAGTTTGGGTTAGAAAGACAAAACATGATAGCCATTTTTACTGCCTTGTGTTTCCATAGTAACCTATTTGCGTTTTAAAATTTCAATTTTTTTCCAAATTCAATTGAAAGTAATCCCAGTTACTATGCAAATGCTCAACTAAGTGTATTCATCACAGCATGAACTCCATGTTCATTTTTGTTTTATGATGCCATTGTAACCATTTTGGTAACAACAGTTTATTTTTTATTTGAAACATAGTTCACTGTTTTTTATTAATATTTATTGATTTCTAAGTAACAACGCTTAACATGTGGTCAATAATAATAATTATTATTGTAATTTCTTTGCCTTCATTCTAGGAAGAATAATATAAGGTTACTCCCAAAATACCAGGATTTATGTCCGAGTACATCGTGCAGCGAAGGTATTGTTTAAGATGCGTAGCGTCGAGGACAATACTGAAGCGTATGATGTACGAGGACTTAAATCCCGGTATTTTGGGAAAAAGCTCATTATTATAAACCTTTTTTAGTCCAATTTCACCTCGAAAAAGTCAAAATTAAAGCTTTCGGGGGATGTCCATCCCGCACTGCACTGAGCGATCTTGAGCAAACCGAGAACGCGTTCAGCACGTCTGCTAAGCGCACTGATAAAAATTTCAAACCCGCGCAGCGCAGTGTACGTGTTAAAATCGCAGGTCGGCAGCATAATTTCACCCGAATTCACAGGCTTTTGATTCACCACTACTAATGTTGTGAAGTACAGAATGTTTAGAAGTATTTGTTTTTTTAAAAACTTAAAATCATATCTTCTTTTTCCCCGCATTGACGTAATGGTGTTTTGAGGTAAAAGGTGAAATAGCGTCCAATAACACCAAAAGTTATTGTACTCTGCGTCAAGGTTATTGGACTCTGCGTCCTCTGATACCAAAATTTACTGTACGAAGAAACACCAAAGATTGCAGACGCAGGTGAATAATAATAAAGATAATGTATATTGGGGCCATTCTGGTCAAAATTATGTAATCCGTTAATTTTAGTGAGTTATAATTAATTTTATATAGACCAGAAATATTTTTTCAAACATTTTTAATTCGGTTCATGCAGTCATCCTAAGCAAGTGTTGTATAGTATACTACTAACTTAGTATGCATTCATCGAATTAATGATATGCCTTCAAATTAATTCTATGTGCCAAATTAATTCTACTAGTATCTCAAATTAATTTAATGAACCCAATTCCATTAGCAGCCACTGAACCATCATTTGTCACAAGCAGTAACAGTAGGGCACAGGTGTTTTATTTAGAACATGATTCACCGGTACTTATTTATTTATTTTACGGATTTACAATTAATGGCGTATTAATATTCATTTGAAAATAATTTATTTTGATTCCTTTGCCTCATTCCAGGAAGAATAATGAAGACAAATTATTTCTGATGGTTGAACTATAGTAAAATTATGACCATGTAGTGGTGCATTATTTTTTGTGTGACCTGGCGTGACCCCATAAACTCTGTGATTAGATAGATCACTTTCCATGGAAGCAACGGCTAAATTTGAACATGGTGCCTGTATACCTTTAAACACTTTTTTAAAACCCAGCAGGTCAAGACACGGGGAAAACATTACAAGATAAATGTTTCACGTTTAATACTGCCCTACTTGACATAGTATAGGGCTCTAAAATTATCTACCCATCAACTCGAACTCTCAATTAATTCTGTACAATTTCTCACTTGTGCGAACGTCGTAGGAAACACTTATTGCAACAATTTACCCTAAATATAAAGAATCGGCTGTCAATTATACTGCGGTTTCTAACCAACTGGAGGTAAACAGTGAGACTAAACGTACCAAGAAATACAAGCGCAATAGACTTAATCGTTTTGGCGTGTGCCAACTCACAATACACAATTATAGAAAACCGCAAAGATGGGGAACCTGAAGGGTGGCCTCGGTGGTCATCAGGGTCCATAATTACACACGCATGCGTCATCAGTTTATACTCATTAGTGGTTTCACGTTGCTGAGCTGGGAGCTCTTGATAATTTGTACGTCTGTCATGGCTTCTCCAACCGATTCCATCGAAATTCCGACCGATTCTTCTGCCCAAGCTTTACCAAAGGACCGGCTTGAGGCCACCACTAACATCACCCTGAGCGATGCACCATCTAAAGTCACAACTCTGCAAGGGAAAGGGAACCAAGCAACGGAAGGGTCGCGAGCGACCCACAACCTGTGGCAAGGAACGTTTGCATGCTCAGTCAGTCCCAACTTCTTCAGTCTCTGCAGACGGTGATAGTTCCTATACACAACTGATGGGCAATGGCGTCGCCACACCAAGTTCCTCGTTGAATAAAGACGCTTCCGACTTACACACTGCATTCTCGCAACTATTGTCCGCCTTCACCGACATGAGGAGGAAATTCGAAGTCTCCAACCGAAGGCGCCAAGCGCAGCTGACGTCACCCATTTTGCTACATCTTCCACTCCGCCAGTAGCCACATCCCCACCACAAAACGCGCCAAAAGACATTTCATTATTGCGTGGTCTAATGAAGGCCGATAATTCGCTACAACAGCAATTGTAAGCCACTCAGCGACAGTTCATACCCCCAGCATTGCAAGGGAATAGCTCGACTGGACAGAAACCCAGTGGTAAGTCTAAACGTTATCAGACAAGAAAGGACGATGCTACCTTCTCGGTCGACTGGCCTCAGATGGCAGCTCAGCCCCCAAGCGGATCTGGTAGGGAAATGACTTACGATTCCATGACCATCAATGAGTTCGTCGAAGGGTTTACCTCCATCTTACTATCTGATAAACAAACGAGACAGAGAAGTCTCACCATGTACGCCACCTCAATTATCTCATGAAATACACCGCCGTCTACCCATAGGATGCAGTTTTAAAGTACCATGGAGCGTATTTGCAGGACAAAGAATGTTGCCGCCAAAATTGGGATGATGAGCCAAGCGACCTGAAAGAGGTAAGTCTCTTCCCTAGGGCCACAGAAAAGGCGAGACCTAAGACACGATCCAGCTCGTCCGACCGTAATCAGTACTGCTGGTCCTTCAACAACGATGGCTCTTGCCATGATGGTAACATATGCAAATTCAGACAGACCTGTAGCGCATATTTGAAATTCCGCAATAAAAGCGCTTATCACAGTAAAACCAAGTGCCCATATAACGACCCTAAGTATTGTGCTGAGAAATCTAATCAGGATAAGAAAACTGAGTCTAAAATTAAAATTAGTGTAGGCACAGTAACACAATATACTGTGCTTGATAAACATTATTTTCAAACAGAACATAATCATGTTTTCATGAAAGACGCCTGTACTCAGTCTACCATTTAACCCGAAGGTAGTTCCAGTTATGGAACTCCACCTGTAACTGTATTTTCACACGATACAGCTCCTTCAAAGCTACCATTCAGTCATTACTTTCCCATTGATAGCAATGGTACACCCTTATACTGTGATGAATCTGATGATGGATATTTTTCTAGTGATGGAATTTTATCAGTTTCTGATTCAGCTTTTAATAATGAGTCTGTCATTTCATGTAAGTTTCAGTGTGATCACAACCACTGTAATTTTAATAATGCGAGATCTAGTTATGAGCCAGATATCAGCATTTCTTCCAGTGAACGTCATCCACCAGCCATAGATCCTGATCATAATGAGTCTCTCATTTCATGCAGTTATAGTGATAGTAACCTTTATCCTTTTTCTCGAGGCGATACCCAGCATTTTTATCGATCTTCCATTACTAATAAGAGTGTAAACGAAGGTTTTCTAGCTGACTGTTGTCACTCCCATGGCGACACCTGCACCTGTCAATTTTCAGCTCATACATGTGCTATTGCTGACTACTCCCCAGGGGTCGCCCAACTCAATGCAACAGACACAACTGAAATCCCATATCAGAAAAGCCTTGGAGTGGATGATTGTAATGACTGCGATTGCCTATCGATAGACCCCGATCAGCCGCTAAACAGTAAACACACTTCTTTGCTGAATAAAAATAGTGCACCGTCTCTTAATCCATATGCTACTGAATTTAGCCCTACATCTCCACCATCATTGCAAATGGAAAGATTCAGTAGCCGCTCACAGTTTCTTATCAAAACTCACGACGCAGTTGTCAAAAGTGGTATTCATAATTTTCTCAGTATTAAAGTACCAGTTGATTAGAAACTAAACATTCCCGTCTGGCGTGCCAAATTACACATTACTGACTCTGCCATTTGCGATTTTCAAGAGCATGGATGGCCAATCGGTTACACTAGGCCATACCTACAATTTTCTACCTAGTCCAATCACTGCTGTCTCCTATGCTGCCACAGTTGACATCTTCATTGAAAAAGAAATCAGATATGGCGCGACACTAGGCCCTTTCCGTGATTTGCCTTAACCCTTATGCTTATCGCCACTGCAAACAGTGGAAAAGAAAGGTTCCACTGGCAAGCGTAGAGTTGTTTTTTGACCTCAGCTTCCCAGCCGGTAACTCTGTTAACGACGGCATTCCAAAAGAAACTTATTTGGATGCCCCATTTTCTCTGTCTTATCCTGGTATTGATGCATTTAGTGATATCATAACACCCAAAGGCCGCAGGTGTCTAATGTTTAAACACAACCTCTGCAGTGCTTACCGCCAAATTCCAATCGATCCCGGTGATTATCATTTACTTGGCTTCAAATGGAACGACGAACTTTACCATGACACCGTTTTACCGTTCGGCTTGCATAAAGCTTCTATCGCGTGTCAGAGAACCACAAATGCAGTTTCCTTCTTTTTTCATGAAGATGGCTTTGCATCTGTCAACTACATTGACGACTTTGGTGGAGCCGATACCGCACAAAAAAAAAAAACATACTGCCTTAATTTGCCCACCTCGGACGAACATTGCCTGAATAAGGACTAGCAGAGTCCCACGAAAAAGCTTGCCAACCAGCAACTAAAATGATCTTCCTCGGCAGATTGTTTAATTTAGTTGACATGACTATAAGTGTACCTCAGGAGAAGATACACGAAAACACTCCCCCTTCTCGACAAATGGCTCGCAAACGGGAACTACAGTCTCTTAATGGGAAACTTGCCTTCTTGGCAGGATATGTGCTCCCGGGCAGAGTATTCATCGCCAGACTTCTTTGCATCCTACGAAAACTGCAACGCAATCACCACCATTTCTATGCCAATAAAGAAATGAAAAAAGACATTGACTGGTGGCGCAATTACCTCCCTGTCTATAATGGTGTTTCTTGTATTTCAGGAGAAGATTGGTCCAAACCCGACCAAATCCTCACAACAGATGCCTGTCTCCAGGGAGCAGGCGGCACATACGGAAATGAGTACTTCCATACCACCTTTCCTGAGACCATCTTAACAAAAACTCATCATATCTCAGCCCTTGAATTATTAGCCACAGTAATTGCCTGCAAACTATGGGCACACCGCCTTAAAACCAAATGAGTCGTCATTCAATGTGACAATGATGCTACTGTTCAATGTATAAATTCTGGGCGTTGTCACGACCCAGTTCTGCTGACCTTTCTACGGGAACTAAGGTTCATCGCCGCGATTCATTCATTTCAATTAAAGGCTGCCCACATCCGCGGAGTTGAAAACCGTGCAGCTGACCTACTCAGCCGGTGGTCCCTCTCCCCTTCTAACCAAGAACGATTCCACATTTTGACCAACACTAGTGACATGATAAATCGTCCTGTAACATCTGACATCTACTGTCTAACTCATTCGTGGTAGTTTCCCTCTTCCTTTCTTGCAGGACTCTCAAACAGTCTCCCCTTACGTGAAGCACTGCAAATCAGAGTTAAACAGCGAGTGCCAACAGCCTACGCACCAGGCACACTTGTTTGATTTAACGGAAACAAGTCATCGTTGATGACACAGTCCCCACTTGTTAATGGGTACTTTGATTACAGGTCCTCAGAGAGGATAGAGTCCTCTTCATTAGGTCTGTGATAAAAATACTGTGATAAAAATACTTTTGAATAAATTCGCTTGATACATGTCTGAGTTCAGGACATGAAAAAGTCATAACAAAATGACCGCACAGCAGCTATATTGAATCGTATCACAAAACAAATTAACGTGCATATTTATGACCAATCGTATCACAAAACAAATTAACGTGCATATGTACATGTATGACATTGGTCAATCTCCTTTTACCAACTTTGAATAAAATCGCTTGATACATGTCTGAGTTATGGTTCTGGACATGAAAAAACGCAATAAAATGGCCACACGGCGGCCATATTGGATCGTATTACAAACAAATCAATGTGCATGTGTATGACATAGGTCAATGTCCTTGTACCAAGTTTGAATAAAATCGGTTGAGATATGCCTGAGTTATGGCTCTGTACATGAAAAAATCGTAACAAAATGGCCGCACAGCCGCCATATTGGATCGTATCACAAAACAAATTGATGTGCATACCTATGACATTGGTTAATGTCCTTGTACCAACTTTGAATAAATTCTGTTGAAACATGCCTGAGTAATGGCTCTGTACATGAAAAAATCATAATAAAATGGCCGCCTGGCGGCCATATTGGATCGTATCGCAAAACAAATTGACGTGCATATGTATGACATAAGTCAATGTCCTTGTACCAACTTTGAATAAAATCGATTGAGATACGCCTGAGTTATGGCTCAGTACATGAAAAATTCGTAACAAAATGGCCGCACGGCGGCCATATTGGATTGTATCACCAAAAAAATTGAAGTGCATATCTATGACATTGGTCAATGTCCTTGTATCAACTTTGAATAAAATCAGTTGAAACATGCCTGAGTTGTTGCTCTGTACATGAAAAAATCGTAATAAAATGGCCGCCTGGCAGCCATATTGGATCGTATCACGAAACAAATCGACGTGCATCTGTATGACATATGACGTAATCCTTGTACCAAGTTTGAATGAAATCGCTCCAGGCATCTCTGAGATATCTGCGTGAACGGACGGACGCACGGACGGACGCACGGACGGACGCACGCACGCACGCACGGACATGACCAAACCTATAAGTCCCCCCGGACGGTGTCCGTGGGGACTAAAAATATAGTGACTAATACTCATTTTCCCCGTAATCTGTCCTCAACATCACATATCATGGGCAAACAAATCGTTTCCTATGATGAATGCTTATAGTGTCAGGCTATAATTATTCAAACCAATATGTTGTATTTAATCACGTATTTTTCAACTTTTGCAGCGAGGAAAACTTAGCTTTTACTTTAATATTTCAAATTTGAGGACTGTTCTTTTCTGTTAACTCCATCCATACATGGATAATTAGGATCCATCAACTTTACGGATGTCTCCAAGACATAGGTTTTGAATGTTTTACCCCTTTCTTGCTTTCACCTAATTAGCAGAGCGAATTCAGAAATGTTCACCGATTGATTAAATATTGAATAAGATAAACACGGGACCTAATTAGGCACTGATTATTGAATGGCAGTGAATGGTCACATCATCAGGGGTTACATTAAAGTATTGTATCATGATTGCTCCGCCATGTTCATTGTTGTTTGTACGACTTGTTTGTAAGTCATAGACTTTCTTAATGGTGAAAGTCATATTGCCATTCAATATTTTACGCACGAAGTCACCTGTTCATTTAAATACGTCCAGTCGGAAGCTAAAGCGTTAACATACTTTCGATGGTGATACATGTAACTAGCTCCAGGCCGTGCCATTTTTCCAGTTACGAGGTTTACCGGGTAAACTTCGTAAATCGAAATCGACATCAACATTGAGCGGTGATCGTGAACCGTTAAATAAATGTCGGCAAAATGAAACATCAAATGACTAGACTTAGACAGAGAGAGATAGAGAGAGAGAGAGAGAGAGAGAGAAAGAGAGAGAGAGAGAGAGAGACAGACAGACAGACAGACAGACAGACAGACAGACAGACAGACTAGAAGATACATGTCTTTATTTGAAATATCACACATATCCTCAGAATAATATATAAATAGCTTGATTTTTGTGATAATTAAACAGGAGAAGTACTTCATGACAAACCTAATCGTGTTGTGATAATTTAGAAGATGAAACGGTAAATTATTCAAATCATTTTCGAAAATAAATGATGCAATGAAGGCACTGTTGTTATTATCATTGAAAGGTCCTCAGCCGGCAGGAACTATTTATCAATGTACCACAGAGCCATAAAAATGAGATGAATTAAAATAAGTATGTTTCTTTCTGTACTACACAGAATTATGATAATGTGCGGTTTGTTATCCATTTGGAAAAGGCGAAGGTCACAATTAAGACAGAGTGTACACTGTTTCGTTTTATTGACGTGAAACTTATAAATGGAGAGCCTGCACTCCAGAAGGAAGCTCTGGACGATCAATGTAGTGAAATGTCTTCGATTTCGGAGGATATGTGGTACATCGAGGATTCTGAAGAAAGCGAAAGAGAAAAAGGTGAGGAATTCACAAATGAAGAATTAAATGGTAATAAGTGCAGCAATGGACAGTATGTCTGTTGATTACTCTACTGGTGGTAAATAATTCATAAATACATCAACATCAGCTACTAATATTCAACGACAAACATCGCATATGCATCCATCAGGAGATTAAAATGACGATGTTTCATTATAATTTGATCATTTCCATTCATATTGCATTATATTTCATATTCGATTCAAACAAATATAACACATTTGTATCAAGCAACATCCCTACGGATTTTAGATTCAATTCTGTGGCATTCATATTAGTCTGTGTATTTACGTTTTGGTTGTCGTAAACTTTGAGCTGATGCAATAGATAGCCTTTTAATGAAAGGAAGATATGAGAGCATACGACAAGGAATATACACGTTTTCACAACACTTTCTTAATCCTTCAAAATCATAATAACTCAGAAAAATAACATTAAAACATCAATAACAATCAATATCCATAGTATATAAATTTGTCGAGCTAGAATGTTCATGTACAGCTCTTTCCCATAATCATTGCATAAGAACACGTATTACGGGTATTCCAGGCATGATATCTATGATTGACAGTTTTTATGGTGAAATATATTTCACAGTTCTTTTCAAGCCTTTTTGTTTTTTCAAACGTTTTCTTCTGACATGTTTTAAATAAAAAAACCATATTATTTCCAACATCCTAATTATAAGTTTATTATAGTTACTATAGTTTTTTACTAGAGTTCAACATTAAGGGGCAAAAGCAAGCTGGCTAGACCCCTTTGTTATTGCCTATCGGCTAAGCATCTATTGGTTTCATCGGGCATTTTTTCTTCAGGGCCCGAGCCAACTGGCAGGGACTCTCTTGTTGTTGCTTTAGTTCAACTAGTTCTTCCTGTTCTTCTTCCGCCGTTTCTTTGTCACTCTAGCTTTCTTAAACCACTGATCACAAACTTCAAAAATTTGCATAACTAATAGGTACCTAGGACGTCTCGAACACCTGACCCTTAAAATTTAAAATAGTCTCGTGACCTGGCGGATATATTGGATTTTTTCAAATCTTAAAAAATGGCTTCTTCTAATGACCTAAGGGTCTGGTCGGTTAAATTTTTTTGTACAGCCAATACCGTGAGAAAACCCCTTAGCACAAAACAATACCGAAGACAATGTTTGCTATCCAATAAACACCCGGTGTTTTGTGAATAAACAAGCTTGTTTACAAACTTTTTTGAGATTGGGGATTTAGTCGAGCGGTTTGTCTGTTGGCCTCTGCGCTAGGTGATTGGGTGCTGTGCGTTGTGGGTTCAAGTCTAGGCTCTGCTGGTGGACAGAATTGTCCCCAAGGCTATCTTCCGCCCGGTGTAAAGCATTGTATTCATTGCATTGCATTCATTGCTTTGCTTCGCTTCGATGTAGTTTGTGTGTGAGATGTATGATGGCGTGTGTGCTAGCGTGAGTGCTTCATGAACTCTACGGCGAGTGGACAGGGCGCAGTCAGAATTGTAACATCCTTAGCTCGGTTATTAAATCAAGCTTTTTTGAGATTGGGGATTTAGTCGAGCGGTTTGTCTGTTGGCCTCTGAGCTAGGTGATTGGGTGCCGTGCGTTGTGGGTTCGAGTCAAGGTTGAAACCATCGTATTGCACAGGGGGACTGGTAATAGCCAGAGTAACTTTAGGGAACGAGCACAATTAACGGCG
>LD346639.1:146380-160374 GCA_001465055.1 Ptychodera flava
TAACAAGCTTTCACGGTTTGGCATATAGAGCTTGAAGGACTTGACCAAAGGTAATTACACATGCTATATTGTGATACAATGACAGTACTCAAAGAAATTAATTATTATAGCTAATTACATATTTGAATACTTAATGACCTTTAGAATTGATCTGTGGTGAAATTCATTGTGTTGATCATAACACTTTAAATGTAGCAAAGCATGTAGCAAAGGTTCAAACTTGCACATAAATGCAATATATAATGAAACACGTGAGCATTTTCAGTTCATATCTGGTTATAGTAGGGCTGAAATAGTTCATTAATTTCTTAAAGTTTTCCAGCATTAATTTGCACACTCACAAAAAAAGGGTAGTCCTTGTATATGAAATGAATAAATGTATATGAAATGAATAAATGTACAAGACGTTTTCTTAACATCTGCCAAATTATTTGAAAGAGAGATCACCAAAAACATACACTACAGCAAAACTGATTGGATAGAGGTAGAAGGCCATTTTTCCATCGAAAATTTGAAATGTTATCATGCATCGTAAGGTAAGGATAGCAAATGCCTACAAATCACCCTTGGAAAGGGAATTTGTATTTTCATTTAAACCTTAACAAAATTGACAAATCAGTTACATTTAAGGGGGTTCTCCTTTCCTGAGAGTGCGAGAAGCTAGACAAAAATGTAAAATTCGTTAGAGATGTATTTGATGATTGTGCAATTATCAATAATTTATTAAATTTGCCCTCGTCTTCACAGAAAAACACTGTTAGATTGATTATTTTTTAAATAGATTATAACAAAATGCTCAAGATCTTATAATCACAAAATAGTTCGAATTGTGTTGTAAAATAATATCAATCATACCAATGCATAATCCAATAACACTAGGTCAGAATTTGTAAGACAATTGTTGTAAACATAGACACAAAACAGCACAGAACAGAAGTAAATAGACGGTACACAAACAAATTCAAATTCATGAAAGAAAGATATATGGACCTCTGGCAAAAAGACCAAGAAGTGATGTCAGGTGTTTCGAAAATAGTAAGCGCATCCTGCCCCACATGTGGCACCCGCCATATGTCAATCTGTAAGTCAGATAGGTAGTGGTCACTAACTAAGGCCCCATGTAACCGATGCCATCAATGATCATTTGTCGAAGAGAGATATTGTATTTATCAACCAGCTTGCGATACCTGCCAAAAAAACGTTTGTAAGTACTTTCTAGTTTGCAAAGGGCATTTGGACTGGTCACGTGGTTTGACGGCGATATTGGTTTTTGTGAAAAACCTACAAATATCAGCGAAACCTACAATAAGCATGTTCTGGGGAAATTTTAGTGTAGAGATGTTGGTCGCCAATCATTCCCAGTGACAATGAAAAAACTCACAGCTGTCGATCAACAAAAAACATTGGTTTATTACATTTTAACTCACTGTACAGAGCAGCACGCCGTAACCATGTGCGTGTCCATTACAGGTGTTTAAAACATGATGGGAAATATCTTAGTAATGAGAGTTGAACCCCAGAATCACAAAGACATAACACAAATAAATTCAATTATATTACAAACTGTTACTCAAAACTTTGTGAAACACATGTCCGTTTTAATACAGTCCGCACAAATAAATTACAGTACATGCGGAGTAGATTAGCACAACTGTGTCCAAACTCTAGAAAAGTCTCAGTCGAGGAATGTTTGTTGTATCAAAATATGAACTGTCTGTTACTGAAATGATGAGTGACAGCATACCAAATTTTGACTCACAAAAGTAATTTGGTGAATTCACCAAATAACAATGGATTTGTGGCTTTTGGTCAATCTTGATGGGTGCGGCTAGCTGGCAGGGTACGCTTACCCATTCCGGACACCTAGTACCACCACTATTTTGTGGTTCAAGATGACCCCATTGCCTTTGTCATTTTCAATGTGTTTCTTGGACCTGGTAAATTTCTTAGTTACCTTGAATGATAACGATTATTGGACCTGATTTTATGTCTATTGTACTTCACGCACCATACGGTGTTCAAAACATCAACTGTTGTGTATTTGTAACAATCAACCCTATTTGTAACAAAACTTAATTTTCAAAAAACTTTGCCGTATTTGTTGAAATATTAATAAAATATGCATATTTGTATGTTTTGGGGCAATTTTCTTTTTTTTCTTAGTCAAAACTCATTTTTCTGAAACTGCTTCTGTTACAATTGGGTTGATTGTTACAAGTAGGGGTGACATGTCAACCCTATTTGTAACAAAACCTAATTTTCAAAGAAACTTGGCTGTATTTGATGAAATTTTGATGAAACATACATATTAGTATGTTTGGGGCAATTTTCTATTTTTTCCTTGTCGAAACTCATTTTCTTCCGAAAATGCTCGTTAGAATAAATTTCGTTGTGCAGGTTGCTAGGGATAAGAGGCCTACTTGTAAGATATAATTAAGTCGTGTAGATACACGCCAAAAGTTTGTTTCGGGCAATTTTCACCAATTTCGGTCAAAAATGTTTAAAAACTTGTTTTCTGACCGAAATCATACTAAACCTCTTATCCCTAGCAACCTGCAAAAAGAAATTAAATCTAACAAGCAATTTTGGAAAAAATGAGTTACGACAAGGAAATAAAGAAAATTGCCCCCAAACATACTAATATGTATATTTCATCAAGATTTCATCAAATACCGCCAAGGTTTTATGAAAATTAGGTTTTGTTACAAATTGGTTAAATTTTGTTACAAATAGGGTTGATTGTTACAAATAGGATGGATTGTTACAAATAGGGTTAACACATCAACCCTATTTGTAACAATCAACCCAATTTGTAACAAAATTTAACCCAATATAGGTTTAGTATGATTTTGGTCAGAAAACAAGATTTTAAACATTTTTGGCCGAAATTGGTGAAAATTGCCCCTAAACAAACTTTTGGCATGTATCTGCACGACTTGATTATATCTTACGAGTAGGCCTCTTATTCCTTGCAACCTTCACAACGAAAGTAATCTAAAAAGCATTTACGGAAAAAATGAGTTTCGACAAGGAAAAAATAAGAATTGCCCCCAAACATACTAATATGTATGTTTCATCAAGATTTCATCACATACGGCAAAGGTTTTTTGAAAATTAGGTTTTGTTACAAATTGGTTTAATTTTGTTACAAATAGGGTTGATTGTTAGTCCCCACGGACACCGTTCGGGGGGACTTATAGGTTTGGTCATGTCCGTGCGTGCGTCCGTGCGTGCGTCTGTGAGTGCGTCCATGCGTGCATCCGTGCGTGCGTGCTTTCGTTCGCGCAGATATCTCAGAGATGCAAGAAGCGATTTCATTCAAACTTGGTACAAAGATTACTTCATTTGTCATACAGATGCACGTCGATTTGTTTTGTAATACGATCCAATATGGCTGCCAGGCGGCCATTTTATAACAATTTTTTCATGTACAGAGCCATAACTCAGACATGTTTCAACTGATTTTATTCAAAGTTGGTAAAAATGCATTGACCAATGTCATAGATATGTATATCGATTTGTTTTGTGATACAATCAAATATGGCCGCCTGGCGGCCATTTTATTACAATTTTTCATGTACAGAGCCATTACTCAAGCATATTTCAACCGATTTTATTAAAAGTTGGTACAAGGACATTGACCAATGTCATACTGGTAGATATGCACGTCAATTTGTTTTTTGAAACGATCCAATATGGCTGCCATTCGGCCATTTTGCTACGATTTTTTCATGTACAAGGCCACAACTCAGACATGTTTCAACCAATTTTATTCAAACTTGATACAAGGACATCGACCAATGTCATAGATATGCACGTCATTTTGTTTTGTGAAACAATCCAATATGGCTGCCATGCGGCAATTTTGCTACGATTTTTTCATGTACAAAGCCTTAACTCAGACATGTTTCAACCAAATTTATTCAAAGTTGGTACAAGGACATTGACCAATGTCATAGACATTCACGTCGATTAGTTTTGTGATACAATCCAATATGGCTGCCATGCGGCCATTTTATTACACTTTTTTTAATGTACAAAACCATAACTCAGGCATATCTCAACCGATTTTATTCAAAGTTGGTACAAGGACATTGACCTATATCATACATATGTACGTAGATTTGTTTAGTGATTCGATCCAATATGGCCGCTAGGCAGCCATTTTATTAACATGTTTTCATGTACAGAGCCATAATACTCAGACATGTATCAAGCTATCATCCTGTTGATTAATTCCTAGTTGACTCATTTTATGAACTTTAGGATGGTTGCCTACATTGGTTTTATGTTTTCATCACCATGGAACTCATTCTTGGCCATTGAGCACCATCTGTATCAAAATATTTTTATCACAAACCTAATCAATGAAGAGGACTCTATCCTCTCTGGGGACATGTAATCAAAGTACCCATTAACAAGTTGGGACTGTGTCATCAACGATGACTTGTTACAAATAGGGTTGACATGTCACCCGTATTTGTAACAATCAACCCAATTTGTAACAAAAGCAGTTTCGGAAAAATGGGTTTTAACAAGCAAAAAAAAAAAAATTGCCCCCAAACAGACAAATATGCATATTTCATTAATATTTCAACAAATACGGCAAAGTCTTTTTTGAAAATTAAGTTTTGTTACAAATAGGGTTGATTGTTAGAAATAGGGGTGATACAATAAACACCATAAAAACGATAAACAAAACCTAGGTTTGGTTAAACAACAACAAATACCCATAATACGGTCGGGAAGTTTCCCACAATGTAATAATGTTCAAAATTATTAGTGACAAGAACCAAAAGACCACTTAAAGCTCAATTTTGCATATGGTATCATCAGTGCAAGTACTTGAAATCATGGCAACCGCTTTGGCAGCACAAACGCCGCTGAAGCTTTAATGAGGGGCCCCACCCACTCCCCCCGTGGGCTTGGGCCCCTATTGTTTTACAATAGTTAAGTTTTCTTTTGCTGCTTCATCTTCTTCAATTCCTATTCCTTCTATACACAGAAAGCAGCTCACAAGACGAAAACCAAGATTTATGCATTGCATAAAGGTGACATAAAGGTGATTAAATTTTTTCATTAATCACCTTTATGCAGCATGAAGGTACACCTGTAAACACCTTTATGCAAACCCTTAAATAGGTACAATGGCTCAATACAATTAATCATCTTTATGAACCCTATTAAAGTTTCATAAATTCACTGCTTCATGTACATCTTATATCACCTTTTTGCATCTTGATGTACTTTTCATAAGAACCGGAATCTTGCTATAGCTTTCCTGTTTTCCTAATGAATGTCAATAATTCTTGTTTTGAAGACTTTCAATGTGCTATATGAATTATCATGAAAGCAATTCAATATAGAATCAATTGAATTTTTCTCGGGCAGGAGTGAATTCTTGAAAAACACTGGACATCATTATCATTAAATTGTGCGGGCAGATCGGCAATATCCTGTGTTTTGGATCTTTTCTCCATATCCACTAAGGAAATCCGGTCATTGTTTTACAATGTACATTCACTGTGTATAATTTGCATCCTACAATACCATGCTAATGATGAATGGAAACTGCAAAATTCAATTTGAATATAAATGACATACATATGTGGCTGATTCAAAAAGGCAGGTTCCTGTCAGCTTTATCTTTTCAGCAAATTGGCTGACTGCACAATTTTTAAACAACAGAGGACTTTGATAACATAAACCATTCATTGGGAAATCCACTATTACGAGAACCAGGGATTGAAAATTGCCCCGTGAATGTTATTGTTTAATGCTATCAAAGTTCCACAAGTTACCGAAGAATTAAATGAGCCATTGCCTATCCTGGATTTCCGTACTTCATAACCATCATTTTAAAACACTTACATATATTTCACACACATGTAACAAACAGACAATGAATCAATTTTATACATTTTGATTAATTTTATTGGAATTCAAATGAAAATCTGAGCTGAAATTTATGTCAATCACAAAATCAAGAGAAATATTTACGTTAAATTTAGAACAGAGAATAAATAAAGTGCTTGAAATCCCCTGTAACAAATTATTCAATATTTTTCAAAACACAAAGGTAAATCACAGATTTACTGTAAGATTCACATTAATAAAGAAAAAATACAGTTAAATGAAATTTAAAACTGAGGAACAATGCACCGGAAATTCCCTTTAATAAATAAAATAAATAAATCAAACAAGCTTTTCACATTCTTCCGTCACTAGAATTTGAATCTTCTTGATTCCCATCAACCCCCTCCTGCCCATGACTCACTTTCATCTGGCCTGTCTCTGGATGAGGGAGGTCCCTCTGTACGATGTAAACGCATTTGCATTTGTTTAACTGACAGTGATTTAAGGTAAATATTCATGAGTTTTTTTTTTTGTTTTCCTCAATCTTTTTCGCTCCCATGACAGTGGCTTTCTTAAATATCCCAAAACTTTCCCATCCTCATCAATGTCACTATGTGCAGAAGAGAAGAAGGCGGGTTTTATAACTCACTCAATTTTCATCTTTTCTTCTTAAGGCCAATCTGCTACTTTCAAAACACTCTGCAGATGCTTGAGTTTCTGAAAGATAAAAACATATTAATTGTCATCATGTGAGTCCCCAAAAAATTAAAAGCTATGAAAAAAATAAAAATTGTTTAAAATTATCATCCTTACTTCATCACATTTTAAAAGCTTCATGTTAGTCTCGTTTTAGGTTTTCAGTTGGTTTCACCAGTTATAGACACAAAATTTATTCTAACAACTTAAACTGAAAGTTCTAAATTGTTTTTCAGCTACTACTTTTCTACATTAATCATGATGAACTCTTACGATTGCTGAAATACAGATTGAAGTAATTGCTTGTTCAAACTTATCACAACAGTATCCTTGCTACCTTGATGCTGGCAGGATCATGCATAGCATAAAACAACAAATGGCAAGGCCTATTAATCAGAATTTGTATGATGGACAATCACTTTTAAAGGGCCATTAATGTTAACTTATTAAATCAACTATAAACACAATTGGAATTATTTTGTGATTATAAGATGAACAGTAAAATTCACAGAATATTCTCTCTAAGAGAGGGTTTACTCAAAGCATTTAGTAATTATCAATTTTTCTAGTGAAAATAACAAAACTGTAATTATCGAATTAAATGTTAGAGTAGTATAAACAATTGTAGTATTTAAAGCCATCTGCTTTCCAAAACTTGTAAATGTATCCTTTTTGACCATTTTTTAAGGATAAATCATCTCATTGCTACACATTCTTGAAAATATCAAGATTAAAGGTCAAAACTTGATGATTGCTGTATTTTTTAGAGGACCTAGATGCATTTGAAGGTTTTGGGATCACATCTGATTGGTTCTTGACTGTTTCAAAGTGCCTCTCTAGGCCAGTCCTTAAAAATGTTTAGGGGTCATATCTAAGTGGTCCCTTAAAAGATTAAGGGACACATCAGGGTGGTCCCCGAAAGTTTCAAGGACTCATCTGGGTGGTCCCTGAAAGTGTCAAGGTCACATTAGGATAGTCCTTGAAAGATTCAGGGACACCTCAGGTTGGTCCCTGAAAGTTTCAAGGACTCACCCGGGTGGTCCCCGAAAGTTTCAAGGTCACATCAGGATAGTCCTTGAAAGATTCAGGGTCACATCTGGGTGGTCCCTAAAAGTTTCAAGGACTCATCTGGGTGGTCCCTGGAAGTTTCAATGTCAAGTCAGTGTGGTCTCTAAAAGATTTAGGGTCTCCTCGGAGTGGTCCCTGAAAGCCGCAAAGACATCCCTAAAAATTCCAGAAAACGACTGTTGGTTCCTGGCATTTTTTTAAGGATTCAACGGTAGATGATTTTGATTACATTTCTTTGCATCTACCAAAAATAGCTCATTTTCAAAAGAAGGGCTGAAATATTTCCGTGATTTTTAAAAATTTTGCAGCATTAATAAACACACTCACAAGAAAGGGGTAGTTTAATCAAATTTACCAGATCTCATTTCCTTGTATATGAAATGAATAAATGTACAAGACATTTTCTTAACATCTACCAAAACGAGAGATTACCAAAAACATACACTACAGCAAAACTTATTTGGGAACAGGTAGAAGGCCATTTTCCCATCGAAAATTTAAAATTTTATCATGCATCGTTTGGTGAGAATAGCAAATTGCCTACAAATCAACCTTGGAAAGGGAATTTGTATTTTGACTTAAAGGCGGAGCCTCCCTTTAAAAGGGCGCCAACCTATGGCGGCGTTCATTGTGTAAGTGGACACCAAGCAGGTAACATGAGGGCACACGCTCCAGATAATGCCACTTTTTATTTTCTTCCGACCGCAAAAACGCTGACAGACTGCCGAGCGGTCAGCACGAAGCTGCTGCCGATCGAACTCAGTGGTTATATTCATATTCTAACGTGACTGGAAGACGTTTTTTAAGGAAATGCGAGTGTGGTGCTGGGGAATAAATGACCGTTGGCAATTTGAACCGACTGTCAATCAAACGGTTATATAAGCTCTGTTTGCAGGATTAGCAAAAGGTGACAAAAGATTGAAATCAGTTTGTGTAGTTCATATTATAAAAATCAAACATCGTACTGGCCATGTGTTTAACTGGGAGGAGAACTCCACTGATGCGAGAACCAGGGATTGAAAAGTGCGGCTTTAAACCTAAACAAAATTGACAAATCAGTTACATTTAATGGGTTCTCCTTTCCTGAGAGTGCGAAAAGCTAGACAAAAATGTAAAATTTGTTAGAGATGTATTTGATGATTGTGCAATTATCAATAATTTATGAAATTTGCCGTCGTCTTCACACAAAAGCATTGTTAGATTGATGATTTTTAAATAGATTATAACAAAATGCTCAAGATCTTATAATCACAAAATAGTTCCAATTGTGTTTGTATCATCTATAATCCCTTGTTCTAATATATACTTGTTCTAATATATACAGTCTCTAGCCTATCAACTTCGCCTGTACATATGTAAACTGCATTGTTTACATTGTTTACAAATGAATGATGGCATGAGGGGATTGGCCGGCACAAACCATGTAGGTAGACTAATCCCCTGAGAGCGGAAAAATTCCGCATTGCCGAATTAACGGCTTAGAACTCCCCAGAGAGTTAATAAACTACCAATCAAGTAGAACAAAAGATCACAATGTTTATGAATATGACATCGCCCTTGACATTTGTAGAGCAATCACCGATTGACAGTCAGTTCACACCTCAAGTAAGATATCTTTTCATATGGAAATGATTTCGAACCTACAGCATTTGTGCCGGGGAATCTTGGCATGGGTATGGACAATAATTCAAAAGTAATCAATACAAGTACAATTAACAAACATAGACGCTATGTTGACATGCTTAATTATGGTCGTTACGATATTTATTCTCTTTGGAATATAGAGAGAACTTGAGATTGACATAGGAAATAGAAATAATGAACTATAAAGTATTACATGACTCATGGACACTTATTAAAACTTTTTAGTATGTTTTCGGGACTGGTGAATATGAAGAGGCCCTGTAACATAGCCTCATGGAAACATACACAATTACAACAATTTTAAGACATTGCTTTCTTAAAACTCACCTCTATTATACGCCCCTGTCTACGACAGGTCTGCTTATGTATGGACGTTTTCCCCTGCCACTGTAGTTGGTCTTTGCTGTTCTGTCCATGGTAAAATGTTCCGATGGCCTCTGTAAATAAAAATCAACATATTAAAATTGGACAAGCTGAGTTATAACAAGACATATTCACAAAATGTAAGGTGCCATGTCTGACGCACATTTGTGCTCATTTACTTTAAACATACATGTGCACTACAGGTTGCGCATTTTTACACGCAAAGTGCAACAAGGCCGGGATTCATAATCAACCCCAAATGCCTTTATGTTTTGCAAACTTAGAAGAAACAGAAGATATGGTAGTATTATGGAAACACTGCAGTGGCACGTCCTATTGTTTAGAGGAAGGAGGTGATCTCAGACAGAGTGGTAATAAAAATGGTGGTGAAGACATTAACAAAACAACCCATATAAAATGGGGTTCTGTAGACTGGTCAGGCAGGGCCTAATAATAGGACTCAAAGGTTCTACATGCAACAAATTGTAGCTGAAAGCGGTAAATTAAATCCTATTGTCAGATATAAAGACAGCAATAAACTACGATCAATATGAATTAATGCGACCCTCTATCAGAAGAGAAAAACGATGGCAAGAAAGAGCTGAGTCATAACTACTAAATAGATACTACATTCCAAAAAGAGCAAGCAAATCAAATGTTTGTTTTACACGTACCAGAGAAGATAAATATGTGACACAAGTTACTTAGTGGCTTATAGAGAGAATGAGAAAAATGTTTCCGATAAATGTGTATGATAAATGATGTAAGATGTAAATTTCACCAAAGTTGGAAAAAGCATTACTGAAATCAACGTCAGGAACCTGCAAACCAAATTGCAATGAAAGTGGACCATCAGTTTTTTTTTTAAAAAGTCAAATGTTGATGGATGACTGACTGAAGGACGGACGTTTGGCAGACATTCAACCTATCTTATGAGCTGTTCATTGCTGACAGTGGGGCTAATAAAACCTAATTCCATTTACTTTGACTGTCTCATCTTTTGTGTATTGATATTTTGTTTGAATTGCTGAAATATCGATCCTAAGATATATAAACACTTCCTTCACATTATCATTCAGTATTGTTATTGTTGAGAATTGAATTTTAGACTAGATTTTATTTGTCATCAACAACAACAATCCTTACACAATAGGACGGTGTTGACAACAAACAGACTAAAAGGCATGATTTAACTAAGACTGCTGAATGATAGATAAAAGTTGTAACTAATGTCCCTTCCATGTCTTTAATTTCTGACACTGTATACCGGTAGTCTTGTCTTGAACAAACAAACAGAAATAGTTTTACTTCAAATGTGGTGGGTATACAGATTAAAAGAAAGTACACGTTAGTCCTCCTAAGAATACCTCTTGAACTGGACACAAAAAAGTACTTTTCCAGGTGCCGCCAACTGGTACATTTCATCAATTTTGCAAAATCATCACAAAACATGTTTTGAAGGCTGATAGATCGATTTTACTTATTTTTGACCTTCATCTATTTTTTTTGAGGGGGAGTATTGCTGTTCATAACTGTAATAAAATTTGATTTTGGTATTTCGCTTAAAATGTTCATTCACTATATGGGAGTCTATGATAAAACTGAAAATATTTTTTTCCAATGAGAAACTTGCTATACTTGCGCATATACAAACGTTTAATAATTAACATAATTGGACTTCATTAGAATATGATGGTCACAGGCCCATAGTATGTGTATAAGAAACTTGATTTTGGATTTTCACTGAAAATATTCGTCCACTGTACATGGAAGTCTATGAGGTAACTATGAATAATATTTCCAGTAAAAACCTAGCCAAATCTGTGCATTTATAGACGTTTGATAATGTACTTAAAAGTACTTGATTAGACTGGGATGGTTAAAAGTTTATATGTATGCAAGAAATTGCATTTTTGATTTTCACCGAAATGTTGATTCTTTATGCATGGGAGTCTATGAGAAAACTCTGAATTGTTTTCTTACAATGCTTTCAAAACTAACATAATCTGTGCTTTCTGAGGTGTTCGACGATTGATACAAATGTACTTAATTCAAATAGGGTATTTAAAGCTTCAGATGTGGACAACAATTATGATATTGGAATTTCAACTGAACGTATAATTTAACTTTTTATGGTACTAGTGGTCTACAGGTAACTGTTGAATATTTTCCCAGACAAACTTGCCGTACCTCTAATGTGTTAGTAATAGGAATTGTTCATTACCCATAGTGAGCTCCATTTACAATAAGACAAGCCTCAGAGAGCCAAGGCAAGATGTTCACGTGAAAGATAGTTATCTTTTTGTCCAGATTTATAGTTAAATGACTTTCGAGAATGAAATCATGCAGCGAATCATTTTTGTTTCTCAGAATATTTTTGAAAACTAAAACTGCTTTTTGACAGAATGGATACTTACAGTTAAAGTGACAGCCCCCCCCCCCCCTGCGTAGTTTGAAAAAGACATGAACCCCCCTCCCCGACCTTTGCGGTTTTCAAATTAAAGGTGACTCCCTTCCTGGATTTGTCCCCCCTGGCTGTAATCCAATGCTCCCTTGTAGAATCACTAGTGATCTGTGTACCGTTGCACATCGAACAGACAAGTGTATGCCTAAATATGGCTGTTAGGTGTTCTGCAAATATAACCAAACATCAAAGGTCAACTAAGTAAAATTGCCTTACTTGTGTCACAATGGTTCTGTTTAGCCATGTACTATAATTCACCGACACTGGTGCTTTGGTTACCTTGTCCTTCAAAGTTCACGACTTTAGACAAAAAACTCATCACTGCAGACTTTGTAGTACATACCTCTCATAAATCTTCCCAGTTGTTGGCATGCTTTTTTGTGTGACTCTGTCATTCCCTGGGGCACAACGCTTTCCCTATTTGTTCAACGCCTAATAAATATCTCCAGGGGACCTGCAACTTGCAAGGATATAAATAAAGGAATTTAAAATCCTACCCTGAAAAATCAAATTATCTCAAACACAGACGATGAATTATCATATTTCAACCGACTTTAATGACAATGAATAACCATATTAATCTCACAATCCATTGACACTCATATATGGATCAGAAAATATCAAGCATTTGCATGGCCTAAAAAGACTTAACATCATTGGATTTACACTGCACTATGCATTCCTACAGTATCTAAGAAGTTCTCGGAACTAGTAAAAAGAATTCCTCTAACTCTGAAATTAAGCTCCTCGATGGTGTCTTCTGAACGTCCTTGAACACCTACCTGGAACTCTGTTTGATATGTGTTAGGTAGTGGAGAATAACGATTAATCACGATAGATTTATGCATCACAATTTACAGATTCATGTGACTGAACTATCTTGTGATTTGTTTGCTAATTGACGTTTCGGGCGAGGCACCAAGAGTCCAAGGCCCAAAGGAGAAGGACGAAGTCCAATCATATATTTTCTAAGAAATAAACACTGGTTTCCATACACTGCAAATTCTTCTGGCTTGAAATATAACCACTTGGTTTGTATGTGGCTTGCGGGTGAACCAGTTTGAAATATTTCGGTTTGCCCACAATCCACTAAGATTTTTTGGTTTGCAGTCACGCCACCACAAAGAGTATGAATGGCATGTATTCATACCAATACATGGGTGGCTTATTATCAAGCCCGCCATGGCATAAATTTAAGCCGAATGGCTTCTTTTTAAGCCTTTCATAGTCTATTCTCATTGGTTTAAATTTGAGCCACTGGCATCGTTGGTTTGCTTATATACCGACAAATTCATCGGCTCATCTTTAAACCAACCACAAGTGGCAACTTTGTGAGCATGGTTTAAGTTTAAACCATCCATGCACTTGAAGTTAATCGGCCTGTTTTCAAGCCATTGTCATGACAGTCACTGGTTAATATCTAAACCAGAATCGTACATCACGTCACTACATTGATAACACCGAGGACGGTGCGCATCAATGCCTGCATTCAGTGCGACAGATTGATTAGCTTTAATTTTGTCGTACTGTACAATTTTGGGATGTTTTCAATTGAACATAAGATATGAACTTGCTTCAAGTATGCGGGTACATAGGCCTAAATATCAAAACAATAATTTGAAGGAATTAATTGACAATACTGAAATAGTGTTGATCGCAAATGACGTCATTTTTCTTTCATTAACATGATGTTGGGCCTATAGGTCGGATTGTCTGCATTTCCCGCGAGAACAACGAAAGTAAAAACCACAATAATTTATGGCTCATGACGTGCCAAAAATATGCAAGCCAGATCTCCGCTGATGATAATTTAGAGCGTTACGTATACGTGTGTCCACGCGTGACGTGTTTCAATAAAGTCAACGGTCACGGTCATTACGTAACCTTTGACCCACGGTTCACC
>LD346639.1:179733-190369 GCA_001465055.1 Ptychodera flava
GTACGTGTTGTCTAAACTTATCAATTACCTGCAGACTCCACAGCTGCTAGCTGGACCTCAACACTGAACGTAAAACGAACCCTGCTCAACTTCTAGAAGTGCTGAAACTAGCAATTTTTGCTATATTAGGTCAGTCATCAAAAGTTTGACTAAAAGTAAAAATCTCTGAAATAATTATGTATGCGCTGGTATTGCGCAAGTCGAGTGACTCCACTCTAGACTAGTCGATACTGTGTCTCTCGGAACACGCTGTCGATGACAGCCTGCACTGTTCTACGCTACGGCGTGATTATTATTAGTTTGATAAAATCGGTACAAGAAAACATATAAATAAAGTTTGAAAAAATAACCCGAGTCAATCTCTCCCGTCGTAGCGAAGGGCAACAAGTTTGCAGTGCGGTGCAAAAGCTAAGAAAATACAACAGACATTTTATGTTGTCAAGAGTTACATGTGTTCGTCTCATCTTGAGGTAGGAAAACTAGCAAGAGTCATACCGTTCGCACAGTGTCGGTACTAACATGAACTTGACAATCATTTTTCACTAAGAACATGCATAAATTGCCGATCACAAGACAGGAAGTAGACAACTTGAGTCAAGAACAAGTGAATGCCCGACGCGATCGCGCGACGACAGCACATAGGTCTCGATCAGATAGACTTTTTTACACAAGTTTCGACGTCTTCGTCTTGACTGTGAACTCTGGTAACCAGATTGTAACCGTTGGGACAACAGTATACAGTTAATATGCTAGTTAAACGTTCCAAAAATGGATTAAATTGCTAATTACCCATCTGTGTTTGTTGTGTAAATACCACCCACTGCTGGCACTAAGCATTTGCCAGTTCAGTGTATAATTTCTTTCTATTTTCACACGATCTGCAATCCTACACATATTAAAAATTCCCAAAACTGACTCTAAATATTTCAACTTAGTCCTGGTGTAAGAAAATTCGCAGAAAATAGTGCGCGAGTTGGACTTCTTGGTCACAATGTGTGACGCATAGGTCGTTTACACAAACCGTCGATTTTCTCAGTTCCGTTTTTGGCAGTGCGTACATTATTCAACTAAGTATAAGTCGGCAGCGCCTGGACAGATCAGCCTGATTTTTCACCTGTGGACAGTGAATAGATATATTATCTGAAAGAACATGTCTCAGATTTCCGATAAAGGGCCTGGAAGTGAAGATATCCTGACAAACGTGAACAAAGGCGGATAATTTATGCAAAAAATGTCAAGTTGACACTTTGAAGGCGCATTGTGCGAAAACAAAGGCGAATTTCAAAAATCCGGGACACTGTTTTTTGCCCAGTATACCCAGCCGTCGATTTCCGTAAACAGATCACCAAGGCCGATTGGAGATTTGTACTTACACTTTTTTGAGTAAAAAAACTAAAAAACACGTGTTTTTGAGTAAAACAGCCGTATGCGCACTTTTTTTGAAATTTTCTGAACTCTTCGGTGACCAAGCAGATAAAAAAAGTACCACATGTCGGGTGTCTGACCACTTCTTCTTTTTGAAAATGAGGATTGAAAATAAGTGACAATGAACCTGAGTCGCTACCTTAATTGTTACTGTTCGTCAATAATCTAGTGAGTGCTTTGAAAATACACCAGAGTTCTTCTCTAGCAAGACTTCCAACTGTTGTAGTTGTTCTTGATTTCCAACTGCAGAATTAGTCAAATCTAGGAGACAATATTTACTTTGTTTCTCACCCTCGATGGTGTTTTGACACTGAGTAGATGGTTGGATTTTCAGTGGAGCATTTCCCGTTTACGAATCTGTCTCATTCTGTTTTTCTTTCTTCCTCTTCCTTTTACATCAGGAGTTGAAAGAGACTTTGTATTGCCATTCTTCTCATCAGCATGACTACCAAAGACAAAAAACTCTTCTTCATCAATCACGCATGTACTTAAGCCAGATAAGTCTTCGGCCAAATATTTACTGGTCTGGTTGAACACTCTGACTTTGGTACGCCCATCTTGAACGTCATTTAAAATTTTACCAACAGAAATTCCAGTTGGCAAATGCTTTGATTGTGGACCTTCAATAAGAGCTGTGTAGGGAACTCCAATTGGACTTCTTGGAGCACGACATGAGTTTCTTACCCTGGCTAAATTACCGTAGACGACAACCACAGTATTTAGCTTGACCAATTCTTCCTATCCTCCCACCAAGTTCAGACTTGCTGAGTTCTCTGTAAGCAGTATATCACACATCTGAAGCTCTTTTGACCTTGCTCACGGTCCCTCCACAAACGGTCAAGAAACGCTTTTGTTCGAAGGTGCTAATCACCTACACAGTTGCAACAGTCTGCGTTGCGGTGGACGCAGGAAGCGAATGACGTCATAGGCATGTTAGCGTCTTTTTTCAGTGGCGTCTTGTGACATGGTCCCGCTCCGGTATTCTACGATTTTCAGTCAATCAAGCTACTTTATTTTCATCTTTCTGCGCTATTTCGCATGTATTTGAAGACTATTGTGGCTACGTGAGAAGATGAGTAAAAAAGTTTCTTAAAGATCTAGGTCACTATCGAGAAATCTTGGATGGTATTTTATGGCTGAGTTCAGCCGTGAGGTGATCTTGACCGACGCCATGCATTTCGGAAACACTGTGAAATTTACTCCCCCGTTTGTTTTTTCACCTTTCATTAAAAAAGTAAGTCATGCACCTCCTAACAAGGCAAAGACTTCGAAAAAATAGGGAATCGTGTTGTGTTGTTATTTTGAAACCTAATTAGACAAGAAAACTAGTCTTTTTTCCCGCGTTTATATTTTCAACTGAAAACAAAATGGCGTCGCTTGGGATCGACGAGTTGTGCATTACATGGGAAAATCCTAAACTCCCTTTTGGTATCGATTTAACATGATAATTCCTCAGTTCCAACTTTGAGAGTTCGATTTGAAATTTTCAATCGTTTTCAACAAAATTCAATGCACGAAATCAAGGAACTCTTACGATGACCTTGTTTTTGCAAGGTGCTCCTGTCGACCGTGCGTCGACCCATTGAGAGTTGGCATTATGGTAATAGTGCAACGTTTTTCCCCCTTTTTTCTCCTTTATCGATCGTTCAGAGGTGTCAAGTGCGTCCCTATCGATCGTTCAGTCTTCTCAAAAGTAGGCAATCAGGTTCATGATGGAATCTGTTCTTTCTTATAGACACAAGTTACTGCCAAACCCAATGTTTTGATTTTGTCGACCTTTCGAAATCTCAGACCGCCAAATTTAGAGAATCTAGAAACCCTACAAGTGTCGCGACATTTTGGTGACATGACCTCCCCAAGCCTGGGCGCCTAACTCTCCGCCATGGATTTTCCTGATTGAGGATCAAGTGAGATACAAATCATGTCGTGTATGGGTTTCGTATGTTACCAACGAGAGACCATGGTCAGCCCCTCGATGGGTATTTATATACAAACTCAAACTGATTGTATCGGTTGCTACACTGTAGACATTGGAAGACCATGCAAGGCTTGGGTTTCGCAGCAGTACGTGTCGACGCAGGATTTTTATCTTCCAAAATGAAGTCCCAATCAACATGGGAGTCATCAAAATTGACAAAATCGTCTCCGAACTTGTACATAGTTCACGCTGCGTGACTCCACGGTGATCTCTCTTTGAAGATATGGCAGGCAGAAGTTGGCAGAAGAAAACAAACTTTGACTTTTAGACGCATGCGCAGACAATAATCAGAATGCATTCTGGGAGAATTAAGTTTCTGCTTAGGGACGGACCATTAGATCTTGGGAAGGGGGTAGTCAAAAACAGAAAAGAAAAAAATTTCAGAGCAGAAAGTTAGGAAAAAAAAATCTTCAAACTAGTTTGCAAAATAAAAAAAAAAATAAATAAGAAGACAAAGGCGTAAAAAAAAATCTGCAAAAGTCTTTTAAATTTTGATTTTTTTTAGATTTTACCGACAGTAAGCAACTTTCTGTATTTTTAATACATGCTCCCGGCACATTTTTAATTTTAATTTATACATTTAGAGTGACTGTATCCCTTATACTGGAAGTTGTGATTATCTTATCTTTTCAGGACTTTTGTATTCTGATCACTTGAAAATTATGAAATTATAGAGCCTGTTTTCTACTTGTTTCCTGCGTACAAACCAAGCAGGTACACTAGGTAAAACATTGAAACTATGGTATGGTTGTCAAGACAGAAAGTTGTATTTGCCTTTTAAGATCAAGGTAAACAGATGCAGGCCCCATCAGTTTCATTTTTTTCAAAGCATTTTATTACAATGATGAATGCAAGAATGGGTGAACAAGTAGAAACACGTCAATAATGATAAAACAACATATCAAGTCATTATGTATTATTTTGCTTTTAAAAAGGCATTTTCAATTCTTTTTTCTCAAAAAACAGCCTCAACAACAGCAACACATCTTTTAACATTCAACAATACACTATGTAGAATGCCATCTATCCAACAAATCCCAACACAAAAACACATAAAAGGCTTGAACTTTGAAAGTTTCTCGATAGCAAATACTGAATAAATCTGCATGGTTAATCGTTTTTGTGTAGCAAATTTCAAAGAAATCGGGCAAGCCCTTTCAGAGAATACAGATTTTTTGACCATGAATGGCATAAATTGCCCAAAAAGACAAATATTGAAATTTCAACACATCTATACACATCCAATCAATTTGGACATGCTGCTACAGAGAAATAGATGTTTTGATCAACAATTGCTCTAAAAACACAAATATGCAAATTTCACTATATTATTTAGCTTATTTTAGCTTCTCAGCTTGTCAAAATCAATTGTAAATCATGAGATATACATGATGTTTGGTGGGGTGAATGTAGGCATTTCACCACGCAGTAGAAAGGGAAGCCAGGAAACCAAAATAGTCAATTTTCAAAAGTATACGAAGCTACTGAGGAGCAAGAAGACCATGTTTCAGAGGAAGATGTGTAATCCCAAAAAAATGCTCCCAAAGTGCCATCAAATAACACCATTTTTATCTCTTTTTTTCAAAAGCTCCAACAGCAGGAGGGGAGACACCCCCCTCCTGACCTCCCCCCGCAAAAATACTCCCCAAGTGCCACCAAATAACACCATTTTTATCTCTATTTTTTCAACAGCTCCAACGGCAAGAGGGGGACACCCCCTCCTGACCTCCCCCCGCAAAAATACTCCCCACACCACATGTTTGCCCTCATTATCTTCAGACAGCGACGAACAAAAAAAAATTATAAATCTGAAAATTTACTCTGAAAATAAAATTTGCACAGCTAATCTCAATTGGAAAAAAAAAATTTACGAAATTTAGAATAGTAAAAAAAAAATTTCACAATTTCATTGTGACCACCCCCAAAGGTCTAATGGTCCATCCCTTACGATAATTTTATGCACGTAACTGTTAACACCTCCGGCCGCGCGCGTGATAATCCGGGATTATCCCCATCAGTAAAATCAACAGAAAGCCCAATCAAAACCCGGACTATAACAAAAGAAACTAGTAGCGTTTCTTGACCGTTTTGTGGAGGGACCGTGCCTTGCTGTGAAAACAGTGACCAAGAATGTCTCTCAAACCGTTCTGACTTGTACGGATTACATTAGTTCCAACAAGCAATGGTACATCTAGACAATACTCTGTATTGCTGGCACCTGTAACCTCCATAAATGTTAGTAATAATCTCCACAAATGTAATATCAACTACAATTGTAATAAAATCAACCACAACAAGCAAACCATTAATGTAACAACCCACAACCACAATTGTAATAAAATCAACCATAAATGTAATAAAACTCATTCATAAATGTAATAAACTTGAACTTGCATATGTAATCGTCTGTTTATCAAGGTCCTGAGTAAATAATAACTTTAATAATACTAGTGTAATGTTATTGCATACTTTCCTGAAACTAGGTTTCCTTTCCCAAACACAGAATAGAATACATTGAGAACACTATCAAAAATGGCGAGGTACTGGTCAAACCGTTGGATAATGGAAGTGAAACAGCAGTTCTAGACACTGATAATTCCATAATAGGATAGAGTCAAAATAACTCGTCAATAAGTGATACCACGCAAAAATTATGACAGATGACTCGAACAAATAACAGAGAAATATACAACCTTATAACAGAAACTTACGACACAAAACATGTTGACGAGAACATATATTTATATTTCAATCTGGTAAAAACAATACGAACACTACCTTGT
This sequence comes from Ptychodera flava, assembly GCA_001465055.1. NCBI lineage: Eukaryota > Metazoa > Hemichordata > Enteropneusta > Ptychoderidae > Ptychodera > Ptychodera flava. The sequence continues at coordinate 185,920 of LD346639.1, forward strand.
GCACAATAGAACAAAATTAGACACCCTAGAATTCCCAGTGAAGGACCAAACTTCAAGTGGGACAACATAGGAATACAGAAAATCCATCGCTTATTCAACACAATTTATCCACTGAAGACGAATTTGCGGCGACTGACTAAGAAAGTACGGCAGATTTTCGAATAAACGGCGTTAAAGGATCGTAGTGATATGCAGTCTCCTCCACTCTGGACTAGAGATTGCATTGACGTTCAGATTACACCTGTCTCGCCAACAAACAACTTTCCTATAGCAGTATAAATTTCTCTAAGGGGGATGTAAATGAGCAATGGTGTAATTTTTTTGAAAAGCGCTGCCATCGGCTCATGCGGACAGGTTTTGCTTGTCTTGGAATCACGCTCGATTCTGAATCAACAACTGGCTGAAAACATTCATCACATGCGCAAATCGCAAGACAGGAAGACATCTTGTAAACAGTGAAAACCCGGTGAAATTCTGTCATTTCTTTCGTAGGATACATATTTATGAAAATCGCTCTCAAAAGTTTGTGATTTTCTGAAGTTTTCTGGGTATTTTGTCTGTCCTTTTTATAGGACCTGGAGAAGATGAATGATATTTTTCATGTGGAACCCGCTAATTTTCCTAGTGACCTGAATACATCACCTAGCATTTCCACTCACAACCAAGTCGGGAATGCAACTGAGGGAACGGGATTTTATGCATAGCCTATTTTCCGTCTTTTGACAAATAGGATTGGCTTGTTTGACCTAGAAAATGGAGGAGATGAGCGGTGATAGACCCTCCGAGGAGAAGCATATCTCCATGCTGACACGTCTATGCCGTGTGTGTGGCACACAAGACCTTAAAAAGCCTGAAAATGTCAACTTATATGCCAATGAACCACAATGTTGATCACGTCCATCCAGGCCTTTCCTACACCCCCCTATGGCAGTACGTACGTACGCGTACGACAAATCTTCGGCATACGACCTCAAAATTACCTCTGAAAACTGCTTCACGCTGCATAATTCGATGACCCTCTGCTGGGAAGTAGTTATCCGACTGCTGCAGTCTTTTCGTTGAGGCTTTCCGTTTGTTCTCTATTGCCTTTATCAATGGGACAATGCAAAATGTTTTGCCGTCGCTAGTCATTGTTTATGTATTAATTTTAAAATTCGCTGGATATTGCGGGGTCAAGTCGGGTCATAAGCCATGTGCGCATGAGCACTAAATTTGCCAAGCAGCCTCGGCGAAAAGTTATACGGCCATAGGGCTCTAGGGGGAAATTTGTTTGTGTCGCCATGGCCAATCAGTTCTGTACACAAAACAGGGAAACGTAAAATACACTTTCAAATATACAAAACACACTGAACGCAAACAATGAAGATATGAATAATGTGTGGAGTTGCTTTCCTTGTTACATAGATACATATTTAAGGGCCAATTCGTCAACTGCAACGACAAAATAGATTAATACATTTATGGTTGAAAAGTATTACATTTATTGGTGATTATTTTATCATATACCCATGCCCATATTGCTACATACTAGTTACGTTCACCGTAAAATATCACCCGTGATATTTCACGGTAAACGTCGAGATATGCACGATGAACGTCATCAGTTTTAGAGTTTTCCCGAACTACATTAGCAGTTAGTTGGTAAACAACGTAAACAACAACATGGCTGCCGCTCCCCGCCTGCGAAGCGATGTCGCCAACGTAAAAACTTGAAGGGCTATGAGGAACACGGGTATTTCTGGTTGCAAAATACGGAAATATTACGTTGAGTCTTGAAATATTTTCCCATGGTATTTTTTTTGTCAAGTCCTTACAAACATTCTGCTGTTCCCACGGCGCCGGCACTGTACACGGTCTCCATCGAACAGGTAGTGAGTGCGTGGCGTGACAGCGATGTCGCGTGCGCACGACGACTGTTGACATGGCAACTCTCAGGGTAAACTGACAAAATGGCTTCCTCTCCGCACGAGCTCAGTGCAGTACGACGATCGAAATCAGGATAGATTTAAAACCAAGCAGTTTTTGACGGTTACAGTTGCAATGTTCCTTCTGTATGACGATTTTTGTATCCCGGTGTCTTTCTTCTTGGGTTTCATTGAGATATGGACGACTTGCAGCGATGTCGCGCGTGATGTTGACACCTTCGTCGTATACTTTATGAATGAAGCCTGTTCACATAAACATTCTGATATTTATGCGCCTCAAAATTTAAGGTTTTCGTTCTATAAGTAAAAATTCCCTTAAAGTATGGGCATGGGTATATGATAAATCGGTTATTACCCAATATCGCCTGTTCCTTGTGTCGTATCAGCATTCGTGTCATTTGTGCTGCGTCAGACACTTGACTTCGTCTCGTGTCTGACGCAGCACAAATGACACTCATGCTGATACGACACAGGAACAGGCGATATTGGGTAATAACCTCTAAACATTTATGGTTACAATTTATTACAATTGTGGTTGGCGTTTTTATTACATTTATGGTTGATTTTTGTCACATTTATGGGTGATATTACATTTATGAGGGCATTTTATTACAAATATGGTTGATGTTACATTTATGGACATTATTACATTTACGGAGGTTACATACCGATGAAACCGTTAGATAACGTAAGTGGAACAGCAGTTCTAGACACTAATGATTACATAATAAGGAAGCTTAAAAATAGATAGTCAACAAGTGATACCAAAGAGTTTACAACAGAAGACTCAGAACAAACAGCAGAGAAATATAAAACCTTATAACAGAAACTCACGACACAAAACATGTTAACGAGAATGTATACCCATATTTCAATCTAGTAAAAACAATATGAACACTACCTTGAACAAAATTAGACATCCTAACATCCCTGGTAAAGGAACAAACTTCAAGTGGGACAACATAGGAATACAGACAATTTATTGATTGTTCAACACAATTTATCCACTGAAGACGGATTTGCGGCGATTAATTAAAAAGTACGGCAAATTTTTGAAAAAACGGCGTTAAATGATCGGAGTGTTTTGCAGTCTCCTCCACTCTGGAGTAGAGACTGCACTTACATTCAGATTACAGCTTTGTCTCGCCATACACTTTCAAATATACAAAACACACTAAACGCGAACAATTACGATATGAACAATGAGTGGAGTTGCTTTCCTTATTGCATAGATAAATATTTAAGGGCTAATTCCTTAATTGCAACCAAAAATATATTTATTACATTTGTGGTTGACAAGTATTACATTTATTTGTGATTATTTTATTACATTTATGGTTACGATTTATTACAATTGTGGTTGGTGTTGTTATTACATTTATGGTTGATTTTTGTTACATTTAAGGGTAATCTTACATTGATGGGTGCATTTTAATACAATTATGGTTGATATACATTTGTGGAGATTATTACATTTATGGAGGTTACAGCTCTTGTGTGTGCGTCCTTCCAAGGAATGTCAAGTCCACCATGAGGAACATCATGACCTGCAGCCCCCTTCTATCAAAACATCAGTAGATTCAGGTGTCTGGCTTGCAAGTTGAGAATGAGTTGTGTAGAAAGATTCTGTTACTTTAGTCACCTGAAATCCAGTATCTATAAGTGCCACACATATACACCATTTACCTCTACTTCGGTTTCACTTAGTGGTCCTTAAAACTGTTTCACCACTTCACTCTGTTGGCCAGAAGATGAATCATTCTTTTCCATGAGTGTGGGACTGCGATGACTTCCACCTGTGATGTCCCGCTTTCACAGGCTTTATCCTTTTAAAGACTTGTCTCCTTTCTTTGACTAATCAGGTAGTGGCTTAGAATGGCAGCCTCTTGCTTTATGTCCTGGATGACCACAGCGATGGCAGACATACTCTTTACTACTCTTCTTGACGGTCACTTTTCTTTCAAGCTCTAAGATTCTTTATTTTGCTCCTCTTGATTCATGGCAATTGTTTGTAACAATTTGGTTACCTCTGACAACTGCTGACTACCTTTGGATGCACTATCACCTGCCTTTTGTTTGACAGATGCACCATTATCCTTTGTTATATGAGGCTGTGCTTGCCGTTTTACCAAGTTTTTTAAAACTGATCCTTTCCTCTATCGAAATGAATCGAGTTCATTTCGCAGGTGACCAAATGTCATCTCACGTACTTTCATAGGTGCTAATCGCTGATAATATCTCTTGATCACGCAGACCTTTCATCAACTGATGAGTAAGTTTGTAGTCTCTGTCTGGTAATGGTCTACCATTGTTGAGCTTACTTTCCTATGTCATGGGTATATCTTCTAGAGCATTTGCAAATGAGCGAGGAGATTCATCGAGGCGCTCTACTCGTTCAAAGAAATTTCCCATGGTATCTACCCTTACCAAAATTGGGTGCACCTGATACCCACCTTAGTGAGCACTACTAGGTGCCCTTAAGGTGCCGCCCCAAACACCCCTCGCAGCACACCTAAAACTACCTT
>LD346642.1:0-12552 GCA_001465055.1 Ptychodera flava
GGTGATTATCCTTTTTAGGACAATAAAGTATAATAATAATAATAATAATAATAATATTGAAGATGGGTAGCAACTGATGGAAGAATGGCTTGATCATCCGTTTAATGATATGTCCCCATGGGTGATGCTTTCTTTTTTAATTTTTTCGTGAAGTTTTGACTGATTTCTTCGTAAGGTGACTTGGTGCCTTACCTTGTTGGTTCGAATACAAATATACGATCGAAAATCTATTGTATTTTCAATACAAAATCGGATTTTTTTCCTTTATCGACGGATTGTGAAAATACTATAACACACTCTGAAAACAATTTATGTCAATTACTCTAGAAGTACACCTTTCTGTCGGTACATATCTCCCATTTGACAATCAAGATCATCTCTGATTTTGTCAATTTTTTCTAGGAAATGACTGTTGAATCTATTAGCTAACTCAAAACTTGTGGCGTGATCTGGTAAAGGTGTAATACAAGGTGGTTTTAGCAATGAGTTAATGACACCGTAAAGCTTTTTATGATTACCATGACAGTCATTGACTTTGTTTCTGTAATATTCAGAGCAAGCAAAATCAAGCTCCCGGCAAAAGCGATTTTTAAACTGTTTAAAAGTTTGTCTGCTGATTACGGTTTGATGCAGCCTCCACTTTCTTTCTAAACGTCTCCTCAGTGTTCTGACACGTGTAATGTGCTCATTTAATTTGGATATGCTTTTGCGGCAGTGTTTAGTGAACGGCATTTTCGGTCGCTCGAAAACCATGAAAATAAGGCTAACGCAAAAACGAATCGATAAAACCCCACAAAAAATCATCGGCGAACACTAACTAAGAGTACAATTCATCCGCTAACTGGAAATAGGACGGATGCTACACGAAGGCTGAGATATCTGCGGATAAAATTCTGGCGAAAAATGCCTAACCGTCACTCACTGGCTAGAGGGCGCTAAATCCCCAATTATACATGCAAATGAAGTACCCTCCTTTCAGACTGTCTATCTCGTCGGTCTATGGTTTCAGCACTGGGATCTTCCTGACATATTTTGCTGTCAAATCATCATATTATTTGGTAATAATTACGTACTGGACCAGCTATAACTTGCGGAATGAGGGTAAGATATGTTGAGGGCGCCCTCTACCTTTCCTCGAATTTGACCGTTCCTTATACTTAATAATTAAAATATAAAAACTGCACTGCAACTGTATAGTACGCTCCGTCGTCGGCTAGGCTGCACGCGTGGGGAACGGGAGACCCATTGTACGTGTTCTTCAGATCGCACACGATCAAACCATGCCATATTGAGTACGTCGAAACATATAAAGAATGAATCAGGTAAATGTCAGTTTTTCATTGCCCAAGAGAAATACAAACCAGCTAGAGTTAATAAATACTTAACTGCATACATAAACTTTTTTTGAAAGTAAAATCACATTATATACCGATCGCGATCCAACGTTAAGGATTGTATTTCCCCTGCATAGACTCTGTAGCCTTATTTGGCATGGGTTCAATGTTATCAAAGTGATTTCAAACTTACAATAATCTATATGCCCGTTTTCTAAAGATTAATGATTTCAATTCACTACTAATTAAAATTCAGTAATAATACAGGAGTAATAACCCCTCGGATGGACAGTATATGTTACACAGTCGATAGATCAGCATGTGGATGACCTCGCAATCAGCCGTGGTGAACAACAGTGATATTAATGCGCATAGTTTGTCCGAAGGCAATAGAAATATCGTTCATCAAATTTCCGGCAAAATCAAACTTTACTTTTAATTTGTGATTAGGCCTATGACCTTTGTGAAAATAAGAGCTTACGGTCATTGACATTTTAGAGTGGGTAACTATCTAGTTTTACAAAGTTCTCATCGACATGACTTTAAATTTGGCAAACAGTACATTTCTCAGTGCGTATAAGCGAAATTTTTTGCAAAGGTTGACCAAGTCATGAGACTAACAGCCTATATTTTCCCGCCAAAATCGCATACGGGATATAAGGAGACATTTAAATTTCATGACAAAATTCTGTTACAAACGAAATCGTCCGTAGATATAAAGTAGTATGAAAGCTCATGATGTAATGACCACGGACTAATTCACAATTATTACGATTTCACAATTTTTTTCTCCGAAACCCGAAAAAAATCGATAAATAGTTTACATTTCACTGACATTTTTAATACATATGTCAAATTATTTTATTCGGGTTATGGTGTCTGTTAAGTTGAGTGATAATTGCTCTTTCAGAATAAGCTGAAAAAGAAGACAAATTTTGAGTCCACAAGTTGAAATTTTACCTTTTTTAAATATTTTAGATTTATGCGGGAAAATGTCAATTTTCAGTCACGTGACCATGTCTCCCAACGTTTTTAAAGTATAACAAAACAAAGTAGTTGACCAACTTTCAATCACTTTTGACCATATCCCTTGAAATGATTGAGTCCGGTGTGTTTTCTACAATGACCCTACTGGCGCGGTCGTATTGCCACTATTAAGAATGGGGGCCGTCTCTCATGAGTCGAACTTGAAGGAGGACGAGAGAGATGCAGCCCGCATCCTCGACTCGTCGAGAACGATAATGTGGGATGATAACCTCACAGTATTTTAGTAGATTATATGTGATATTAATACAATGGCTCGCTGTTTTTAAACTTTCAGTGGTTCCCGAAACAAAAGGGCCATGTTTGCCATCTTGGTCTGTGCCGTATTCTTTACTTTCTCTGGAAACTTTGCACTATTCCCGGTGGCAACCGCAAGGTATGTGATACAAGGATTAATAAGCTGTTTTTTTATTTATTTATTTATTTATTTATTTATTTATTTATTTATTTATTTATTTATTTATTTAAAGAATTTGTAATATTCGAGAAGAGGCAATTAAACGCATTAGTAAAACAGAAGGCTCCGAGGCAAGGGTACTGTCAACCATTATTGGTGTGGAATCTTCTTTTGCAGCTTTTACGATGTTGTTATACATGTTCCGGACTGCCTTAGGATTTGAACCTTTACTTCTGAGTTCTTGCAGAAAAATTAAGATCGTAACCCCATCAAAGTATATATTTTCTGAAAGCTTAGATATTAGCAAATAGTGTGCTTTGTATAATTTGAAAATAGTTTACATAAGGACCACGTGACAGTCACGTGCATAATTTCCGGTCAAAATTAATCATGTGAACAACTTTATTCGTTGCCAGTCTATACTGAGAAAGTTTGCTTGGGTCTGATTTCACTTGGTTTAGCAGAGTATCTCTTCCATGCATTACATCTAAAATATCGGTATTCATCCATTTAGGTTGCCTGATACGTCTAACCCTACATGGTGCGTGAATATCACAAATTTTATCAGATATGATGAACCTAAATTCTCATCGCAACTGAATATTGTTCGAAATATCTACTAAATTCCATGGAGCATGACAGCTGTCACGAAGAAATAAACTGTGGTCAAAATTAGTAAAAGAACGAAATATGACTATAAGATGAGAGGGTACACACAAACACTTTGACTTTCTTTTGCGCACCACAATAACAGGACAATGATCCGAAAGACCAATTTCAGGTACAAAAACTTTGGCGACACTCTCATGATCAGTGGAGTTAACTCTACGAGAGACTCCACAATAGTGAGAATGTAGTTATTGTCTTTTACAATTGTATATGTTGTATGTGGAGGCTAGTTGACAAGGAAAATAATGGTAAAAGATAACGTACCCGATTAACTGCACGGGAAACATCCGTCTCATCTTTTGATTCCATGCACCTCATATGCCTTTATGACAACTGTTAGCATTCAGAGAGGCACGGGTCGCTGATCAAAGACTGAAAAATTGTCATTCCCCTATCAGTGTAGATTTCTACAACGTTCTTCGACATGAAATAATAACCAATACTGAAAAGACACAAGTGGATAGCTGATAAGGAAATGAAAATTCTAGGGGACATATCATAAACACTGTGAACACTGCTGAAATACGATTGGAACTAATTGTTCGAATTTATCAAAAGTGCCAGGCGCCCTTTAGGTGAAAGTTGGCCCTATAGGTGAAAGTTGCAATTATATTACAAATTACCCATAAAGGCAAGTGCATCGAAAAAAAAGAAAAGCAGATGAGCTTATATTTGCAGATTAAACTAACATTAGGCCAAAGAAAAAAATTGTGCTGTTCCGATAGCCCGACCTACCCTATTTTTTGCCTGCCGACTCGGACCCTAAGCTTTTTAGAGCTACGTAAACACGGAGGTACAAAAAGAAAGACAGAAAAAACCATAAAATCACGTGTTCGTTACCTTGCTTGAACGAGGACGTCTTTTATGTTGTTTTTCCTTTTATATGCTATGATAAGTTTTTCTGGAAATGTTGAGGCCAGTGTTTGATCGCCCCGAACCCCTGGAAAGTGCATATTCAAAAATGAAAATATTTTGGAAAAAAAATCCCTACCGACCTACCTATCCTATTTTTGAACACCATGTTATCGGAACAGCACAATTTATTTTATTTTATTTTATTTTTTAGTTTTGGCCTAACTACACTATCCTATTATCCCAAATCAGTTCCAATCGTGTTCTGGGTGAGCAGGTTTTTTTTGTGAAGAAAGAAATAACATGAAGTCTTGTCCCATGATGCAATACTGGTGATGCTCCTCCAACAGACTCTTTTTTGGAAATGTAAAGAAAATAGCAATAGCATTTTCTTGCGTTTCTTCGTAAATGTCAACTGAATTCGCTGTCATTGCACAACTTAAGGAATCATCATTCTATCCACATGGTATAGGATCATCGCTAATTAGATATCACCTCATGTACTTATTAGTAAGATTCTACAGATAAATGTGCACGCAGGCGCGCATCCACTTTTACACATGTTTATCTGACGGTTAAGAGGATAACTAGCCTATAGTTCTCCAAATTATCTAATAGATAACTTTCTGTTCACACGTGACTGCTTCTTCGACACAAGGGCAGGTTCTCTAGACAACTTCTTCACATAAACAGATCACATCAAAATGATAACCACTCTCAGGCAATCAAAATAAAAGTATAGTTGTTAGTATAACACAAATCAATTACGACAATACTTGAAAGTCTACACAAGGGAATTAACACATCGCCTAACACAAAGCGGAAGGTAATATAGCAATAATTTCCCATTCAGGTGAATTTTAACAAATTCAACCATGACAGTCATCTTACGTCCGTGAGTGTGGCGTCAAATGGGCCATAGCGGTTGTTCCCATGCAAGATCACGACATTATCGGGCCTTTTCATTGTCAAACGTCGATGTTGCACGACCGAGAAAGACTATAACTGTGTGTAAACTGTACACGTATCACACGGCAATCTTGGTGATTATACACTGAGTAACCGGAGACCGTCCAAACGTACCGTGCGAACACAGGGCAGCTTTGTTTTCCGTGTTCTGTTCTTTCTTGTCCTATGTTTCCCCGCTTTGTGCTTTGAGTACTAACGGTAAATAGCATAATGTATGCAGTATGTAGTGCGCCCTCCCTTGGTGAACTTTTCATGCAGGATTTCTGCCTTGACCCTCATACTGTTGCCATTATAAAGCTATAAGCCTATTGGATAGATAGAATGCCAAACCGTAAAAATGTGTTTGGGATTTTTGTTTTAGGCTCAAGAACGTCTTTCATGACGCGACAATTACCTGACCCATAACTGATCCCTAGTCTAACACCTTTCAAAGTATGTAACATAAAAAGTGGGACAGATTAAAAAAATCCCAGACACGCTTTGGAAGATTAACACAACACCTTTTGATCATGCTAGTTTTGACCGGAAATACCGCAGCGTTAAAAATTAACTGTCACGTGGTCCTAATGTAAACAATTGTCAAATAATACAACAGACAGGTTTTGCCAACTTATGCTTTCAGACAATAATACACTTTGATGGGGTTACGGGCTTAATTTTTCTGCAGAGAGTTCATTAAATTGGAAGGGTTAAATACTTGTCTTCAAACCTTCAGCTGAAAAGAAAAGAAGCAGCCAATCCCTAAACATTAATCAGCCTGCACAGGATTCAGAAACTGGAAAGAGTATATCATTTGACATAGACTTCGTCCCCTGACGTTACATAATGATATGAGGATAGAAATGACTATGTTTTCCAATGCTTTTTGACTGAATATAGGCTGTTAACTATGGGCTTAAATACTAGTTGCCAGTTAAGACAGATATTACTTATTACTTATATTATACTTATATCATGAGCGCCCTGGCTTTAAACGACACCTTACATGCAGGTTTTTATATTGTGCGCCTGTACTTGATATCAATAGATCCAAGAATGATGAAGACGAGAACGTTGAATTCAGACTTTCTCTGATCCACCACAGGTTGCCAGTAGCTGCACCTCTTAACGTCAGTTTTCATTATTTTTGTTTGAACAATGTAGAAAAATGTCGTGGTGTATCTAAAAGTCACTCAAGACAATCACCTATGAGAAAGTGTCATTATATTCATGTCCACTACAATTATGATAAACTGACACATTGTATGCGTTGACTGACACTGGCTTTAAAATGACAAATATTTTCAATGCACCGCAGGTCTTTTGGTGAAGAGAGTGCTGGACCCAATTACGGCATTTTGTTTTCTGGGGTGACTGTATCATCATTGACGGGCACCCTATTTGCTACTACACTATCCAACCACATTGGATGGAATGGTCTGTTTTACTTTTGCGCAGGCTGTTCACTGATTGGTAAGTACAACAGTACAACTGTCAAAGTGGTCAAAGATAAATAAAGACAGACAAGCTGCTGACGTGGTATTTTTGTACTCTTCAGACCTATTCTGGTTGTTGTTGTTATTGCTGCTGCTCAGTGCTGCAACCATGACTGCAAACTGGCACGAAGTGGTGTAACAGGAGTGTAGCTTTATACACAATGCTTGAAAACCAGAGCATGCATAAATAAATTCTTGACGGAGCTTAAGGAAACTACGATGAATTTCGTAATTTTCAGGTGACAATTGAGTATCCGAACATGATTACCAATTTCTTGCAAGCAATTGCTAGTTGAATTAACATAAACTTGAGCGTCAATAAGCAAAAGACCAAACTCACAGAGAATTGAAGTGTTTTTCTTTTAAATTTCTTTGCCAGGTTTTATATTAACCCTTACCTACAATGTGAAGACACAGGATGGACGAAATGTTTGAGAAAAGTATAAAAATAGCAATGTTTATGGCTTTTTGAAGATTTGTTCCAAACAGGAAGGCTCAACAAACGTATTGTGATAAATCTATGGGAATGCATTGGAGTGTATTGCGCATGCTTGAGGAATACCTGGCAGTTAATATGGAAGTCGCGTCGTTTTCTTCTTTCAAAAAATATCCTTTTGACCCTGTATACCAAAACGGCAAGAAATGTCAACCGTGATTTTTTTTTTTGCTTTATACTCCTAATATTGGATACTATATAAACGTTTGTGTCCAGGGTCGATGGGTTGTAAGTCAGAAATAAGCCCACCGTCGAACGAAATCAAAAGCTGAAATTCAGTATTGTACTGGAAATTGAAAGAACTAAAAGAGCTTGACATTATGCATTCATGAAATAATTGTCTAATGAAACGTAATTACGGGTATTCTCTTTCATGCAATTCATATTGGGAATACACCTTGAAAATGCTGCATTTTACAGCTATCTTAAAATAGGTGGCTCACACTTGTAGGACATAGTTTTTTACTTGGTCCAACAACTTGGGCTTTCATCGATCACCGTAAAGCTCTTAGAGTCACGCTACTTACACATTGTTCAAAGACCGTGACAAGATATTATCATTTCATTATTGCAATATTTCATACGATATGAATGACTTCAGAGATATCTATGCTCGTATCGGTGTTTTAATATCAACTGTCATTCAAGATGCCGATTATTGTTACAAAAGTGTGCAAAATTGGCTGAAATCCCACGAAATTTTACTTTCTTTAATTATCAATTGGAACGATCCAATTTAAAATTTGTTTATGCTCTGCTCTACCTGCCGGGATTCTATTGGGTACACGAACAATGTCAGAAATTTCGTAAAATCTAGAATGCGTAAAAACACTTTCTTATAACACGGTAGGTCAAAGGTACGGTCAAATGAAAACCGACCCACAGGTCATTTGAAATTTGAAGAAATGGAGAGAGCTTACAAATATATAGGTGATTGTGAAATAAGCAGTTGATCAGCTGAAAAATCATGTGGTGATTGTATATCTTATATCTTTCAAAGAAATTGTCAGGCTCATGCAAGGGTGAACAATGAGAGAGACAGGAAAAGGGAAAACTGGGCAAGGTCAGAATAAAATGCGTGTTGATAACTTCACCTCGGATACGCAAAACGACCATCAAAACACCCTGTGCAGGAAATGAACACGATGCCGGCCTTGCGAAAATTAATGCATCTAACAATAACAGGAATCTCGCACACTGAAATGTCCTGGAATCTGACATCAGTCTGTATGATGCCACCAATCAGTTAACGAAGGGCCGAACCACGGTCCCTCCACGTGGCCGAACATAACTGGCTTAAGCTCCCTCATCGTTCCGTCGGTAACAGATCAGTTTTGACATGAGAGAGATGGTATTGTATCTCTCTATTCGTTCGCGAACATATTAAGCGACACATTGAAAATTGCCTAATAAAGAGTATTTTATGCTTCGCCACCATCCTATCTCTTAGGAACTGAAACCACATACAAACTCCTTCTGTATTAGCTCCTGTGGCTACACATTGCCAAATAAGATATCTATTAAGATTCAGGAAACGTCAGGGTCGTACAGTCCAACAGTCTGAGAGAAACATTTTGTTCGGGCAAAGAGTTTTCCCGCAGTGCTCTTTTTTTAGGGCGCTGTTTACTTGAAAACTCGATATCGAAATAGCAGCACGTAAGAGTTTGTATAGGATTTTAATTGCAGCGGCTGCATGCTCTATAAGTGAATTTTAATGACTTCCCGGTGAATTATCATAATGTATCACATGTCCATACAATTTTATTTTATCACGCTCCAAACACGTTTTCAGATTAAATTGAGTGGTGAAACCTAGGTCATAAATGCTAGCTTCAAGTTCTCATATTTCAGTATGTGCGTAATATCTAAGGAATGAATGGGCCAAACGTGCAAATAACATTGGTTGCGGAACGTTAAAACTTCCAAATCACCTAAATTCATTCGATTTTCCATTTTGGTGAGCGCATTCCAATCGCTTTTCTATCATATGGCGCAATTGGTACATACGCCATGTTTTTATTTTTTTTTCAAAATTTTTTGAAAAAAGTAATGGCGGAAGCGTCCATGACGATTGAAAACACTAAACTATTTTGATTCTTCACGGATCAATGCCGCTACATGGGCTGTAAGAGTCGTAAATATATAAAACTTTGCTCTAGCGGTAGATAATAAAACGGAGAATTTCCTGGAGCGTACCCTCTGGCCTATAAGTGACCCCAGCCAGTATCGGGTGATTGAGCTCTTTGCATGGGGTGGATAGGGGGTGATGGGCGCATTACTGATCATCAATACATCAACGAAATGTGCATTTTTGTCATTTTAGTCTTGATCGATCCTCTCAAGTTGCTATACTGTTGGGCTCTCTGGGACTGGTTTGACCCAACACACCACTGCCAGTAGACCGAATTTGCCGGATAGACGGTGATATTAGTAGTGATTGCATTTCCTCGGTAAACATTTCGTCACTACATCAACTGTTGCAACAGCGCTGCCCTAGCAAGTTTCCCAGTTGAGCTCTCGTTTTTCCCTTTCATGTCTTTTTCTTTGACTGATAGTGCTCTCAACATGAACTGAAACACGAATTGAAACTCGTGAGAGATGGCTAGTATCAGCCACGTCACAAATACAACCGGTCAGATTTTATGTGTGTCATGGATATAAAGATGATATTTGTTTTTCGGAGTATGCTTGTAGCATCGCTTCTTTTTATATGTCCCACACACAGAGAAAAAGATTTGACTGCGACATTCAAGTCAAACATCCTGTTCCGGTTAAGTGGAATTCCCGGAAACATGGAAAATGGAAAATGGAACATGGAAAATCATCTTAATTTGGAAACACATTCGCTATACCCAACTTACAGACCGAAAATAGCGATCTAAAATCCCAGTAGCTCAGAGTATACGTGTGAGGCGCACAGGCATATAAGGCGCCCACATGCACCAGTCGAACCAGAGTTCTTATCGCACGTTCGCTCATAAGTATCTCATTTATCCATGGTCAAATATCTGTCTGTATGTCTGTCTGTCTCTCCCATCCAAGGAGGGGTGCCCGTGGACAATTGACGAGGGGGCATTACTTTTCTTGTGGATTTATTTTTACATGGTCAAATATCTGTCTGTCTCTGTCTCTCTGTCTCTGTCTCTGTCTGTCTGTCTGTCTGTCTGTCTGTCTCTGTCTCTGTCTCTGTCTCTGTCTCTCTCTGTCTCTCTCTCTCTCTCTCTCTCTCTCTCTGGACTTCGGAGAACTCGTCAACACTAGAAATACAACCAAATAATATCTAGTTCACTCAGTTGTATGGTCTGATAAAAGGAAATTTTGTTGATATACACAATCCCTCGGTCCAATCATAGTCATTCGAGTGTTCACCCCATACTGACGGTATGAAAAGATAAGAACCGTGCCTTACTTCAGAAGGCGCGTGCGAAAGATACCCACTGCGCAATTAAAATCAGCTGTTTGCGGTCGGTATTTTCGCCTTCCTCGATTCGATGTGGTCTTCCTTGCTCTAAACAACGCCTACCCCTCGGCTGAAGTAACAGAACCCGGCCCCCAAAACAAACCCGTCTCCCAACACTACACTCTATCGAAAAGGGGTTGCACATACTCGATCAACGACCATCTTGCGCGACTCTTACCAGAATATAGTGTAGTCGTATGCGTTACACACGAGTTGTACTTGGGACTGAACTACGCGTGGGCGATGCTACCGACTCAATGATTTACTCTGTGTCCAAACACATATGTATAAAGTATAACCACTAGCACATTGAAACTTAGAGAAAATTCTGTTTAACTGATTATATGTAGCTAGTTAGATCAACGATGTTACAGTAAACCATAGACAGAATTTAGAAAGAGAGTATTAAAACAGTGGGCGCGTTTGTCGCAGGGCCGCGGCCGGCCGGTCCTTCTCTTCATTTTAATCAGATTACCCGCGCTGAAACTGCAGGGCTCGAAATTAACTTTTTTCCCTGGTAGTCCGCTTGGGCTACCATTTTCTGAAGTTGGTAGCCTGATGACAATGGCTGGTAGCCAAATGCATATTTTAGTTCAGGATATCTTTTTTCATTAACCCGACAAGAAAAGGCTATTTTCAAGATCCTGTCTATGAAGTGAATTTTCTGGTCATTTGATGTGAATACTTGCACATCTTTAATACCCAAGGAAACAGGTATAATGGACGACAGAGAAACTCAAAAGTTTGGTGACTATTGACAACCAGTTCCACTCTCAGAGTTGTAAGCAAATTTTGATTGTCGTCATGACAACAACACGACCTTCTGAGCATGCACTGAGACATACTGTTGCAGGGCTGAAAATAGACCATCTCCCTTTTGTAGAGAGGAGGCATAATTTCCGTGTAATTGTGATTGATACATTATGATCAAACTGCAATGAAAATGAGTTTTCATTGGCCATCATTTGCTGCGCCTGTCATTCAAGTACGTCAGTTCAGATATTAAAACTTTGTTGCAAAGTTCCCTCTCACGGCCGGTAGTCTTCGTAATTTGCATATGACAAAGTCATAGTCTGGCCTTTCTGTGTCCAGCTGGGTTTGACTGCATTTAGCTCTTCCCAAAGTGACGGACCTGACATGGCATGCCAAGTACTGACTGAAATTCAGGTCTCAGGCTTTGGTAGTCCATGTGGGCTACCATTTAATTGATTTTGGTAGCCCCAGAGAAAAGTTGGTAGTCTGTGGACGCGGGACTACTGCTAATTTCGAGCCCTGAACTGCCACAAAAAAATAAACGGCGCGACTGATCACAAATTTCAGTCGGAGGCGCAAAGTAAGTTTTTATTGTCTAATCTGTCAAATCTGTCTAATTTTCCATTTTCCATGTTCCATGTTCCATTTTCCATTTTGCCATGTTTCCGGGAATTTCACTCAACGTCCTGTTCCCGTTCCTGTCCTATCGATACTACGCTTTCTCACTGCTAACGTTGCTTTCGAATGGTACTTTCTGATATTCTTTGCTTTTCATACTTCCCATTTTCTTGCACTCGACTTTGTAAAACGCGTGATCAAACGTTCACCCAGCCTGACTTTCACTGAAGAAAAAAAGACACCACAAATAAGCTTAATATCGAAACCCGGAGAGATCACATGAACTGTAAATGAAAGTAGATTATTAAATTTCGTTTTTATTGGGTTGTCTTCTTGTTGTATTCGGCTGCAAAGCCTTAAGAAGGGCACGTTGATCTATATATTACTCCACGCAGAGGATGAGAGATGGATGCCCGTGCAGTTTTAAATTGAACCTCCCGTCCCTCCTGTTTAGCCCCGTACGTTGCCCATCTAATAAATGGTAT